>QVRM01004272.1:27500-125749 GCA_003439945.1 Dermanyssus gallinae
AGAGAGAGAGAGAGAGAGAGAGAATGGGGGGCAGAGCGCGAGTCACCTACGTATGTACGTCCCACCCTCTGCTACTGCTGCTCTAGACTGCTGCATGCTACGATTTCCATTAATTACTAATTAACCATATAATTACATCTACTACTATTACCACTACTACTACTACTACTACTTTTACTACGATGAATTACTTCTGCGTTCGACGACGACTGCTACTACTACAGCTAATAGTGCATTGTAATATGTATATATTTTTAATTGAATATATGTCACACAACTATTGCAGCCACGAACCGAAACTACACTACACTACACACTGTGCTGGTGATGATAGTTTGCTAAGCTACACAAGCTTTGCGGCTAGGTAATAATAGGTGGTGGTGGTGGTGGTGGTGACAGCAGCCGGTGGTACAACCACGGTTACTGTCACCAACACCACCACCACCACCATTACTAGCATCACCGCCGCCGAATGCTATGGATGGAGCTATATCTATATATATATAGCGTTCTCTCTCTCTCTCTCTCTCTGCTTGCTGCAACTTGCAGAGTCACTCAACCAAGTCGCTCAATTCAGTGAGACAGCTCAGCGAGCAGGCTCAGGACCCAAGATAGACTACAGACGAAAAACGACATACATGCAGACAAATAGATAGATAGATAGATATAGTGTGTGGAGATATAAGAGGTACGTAAGATGGAGAAGCGCTCGCAAGCGAAGAGAAACGAGAGAAACAGAGCTAGAGGGAAATATAGGGAACGGAGCAGAGAGAGTGGGGGGGGGGGAGCGTTGGCGAGAAAGCGCGAGAGGCGAAAAACTGGTATATGGGGGGAGACACAAGAAGAAAGCTGCTAGAAAGAGCAAAGTGGCAAGCAAGCAACTTGCAAGCTCGCAGCTGCGGTTGTTGGTACTATCTAGTACTGACGGCAAATGCCGCGAGGCGGTTTCAACCTCGGCATCAGCCTCGGCCGGTGTGCAGTAGAAAAGCGGCGCCAAGTAGAAGGCGACCTCCTCCGCCGACGACGACAACGACAACGACGTCGAGATGGCGGCGACGCGCTCGAGTCTGATCTATTTATCTGTCTGGCCGTTGGTTCGTTCGTTCGTTCGTTCGTTTGTCCGGCCGCGTGTCTATCTCTATTTAGTTGTTTGTCCGTTTCCGAGCTCGGTCTTCTGGTCACGTCTGGCAACGCAGCCCAGGGCAGAGGCAGAGCAAGAGCACCAACGGCGCAACGAGGCATTCAAACATCATTCCGCATAGACACAGCCAGCCCCACACAACAGGGCCTGCTGCTGGTCGAGCAGGACCGCCCGCTAGCCAACCAGCCAGCCACTCAGCCAGCCAGCAAGACCAGGCGCGAGCCAGGCGGGACGACCCGACTGACAAGATTAACTACTGTCTCCCCACTAGATAAGAGTTTGAGTTGAGGCGGACTCTTGAGGTCGCCGATGTTGTTGTTGTTGCCGATGTTGTTGTTGTTGTTGTTGTCGTTGTTGTTGTTGTTGTTGTTGTCATTGTTGTTGTTGTTGTTGTTGTTGTTGTTGTATCGTTGTCTTCGTCTTCTTCATCTTCTCCCTCTTCTCCTACTTCTCTCCTCTGTTCCATCCTTCGCTTCCCACCTACTACACACTCATACACTCGCTAAGAGATACGTACACATGCACACATCCTCACGCAGAAGGCCATCTGACCGAAGCCGCTGCTGATTGGCTTACTCTGACTGGCGGCTGGGTCGCTGGCGGATTGTCTGGTTATACGTTTGTTGATCTGTTGTTGCGACTTGAGCGCTCGTAGTTGTATCAATTCGACTAACAACAATAAGACGACGACGACGACAGCAACAACAATAATATCATCGTCATCAGCAACAACAACAACAATAGCAAAACAACACCATCAACAAGAACAATAACAACAGGTAACATCAAATACTACTACAACAATCTCGAAGAATAACACCAGCGACAACAGCAGGACCCTCAGCAGAATAACCACATCAACAACAACGACAAATACAGCAGTTGCGGCTACAGCAGCAGCAGCAATGACAACCATAACAACAGCATATTGAAATTCATGCGTACATAAAACATCTATGCGTATCGTCGGTCGCGCACACGCGTCTGTCTACTACAACTACTTCAATGCAAACAACACATGCTTGCGTGTTTGTCCATAAATGTGTGACGATTACGACGCACGATCATATGATAGATAGATTCACCACTGTTTCCGGCTGTGACAGTAGTATCGGCGTTAGTTCGTGGCATATTTATATATATATATATATATATATATATTTATTTATATTTATATTTATATATATATATATATATATATATATATATACTATCGTACGGGGACGAATACATGTCGACGTAGACAGAAAAGCTAATTATCATGTAACTGTCAGCCTGTGACGTGTTGTCGGTGTGGTTTTAAACCAATGCTTAATTGCTGCTTAGCACGTAGACGCTTTAGTCGGATTGACTAACGCAAACAGACTTTAAAAACAAGCTTAACAATTGGCACAGGAAGCATAGGAATAGAACTGTACTGTTTTTGTTTACCGTAAGCTAGACGACGGAAATCGCTTCAGCAGCGTCTGCAATCAGCGTTTGTAGAAATACAGTTTACTACAACTACCTGCGGATATTCGACGACAGTTCACAACTAGCAATCGGAAAACGTATGTGTTTCTCACACAAATTATAGAATTAAATTTCAAAATGGCTTAGCTCAACGGCGAGACAAGGACGTCAAAAATCATCGTTCAAACTACGGACGTTTCAAACCGCAACAAGTAATCTAGGCGAATTAAGATTTGAGCGGCTAGTTTCAAAATGTTAATTCGGAAGGGTGCTGGGGATATGTTAATCCATTGGCTACAGATTAAAACTGTCTCTGCAACCGGGTACGCCAAGATGTGTGTGACCGGGCGTTCTCTGCCACTACGCTTCCATGTACCATACCAGCTATTTCGACGAATTTCTTAAACTGTCAAATGCAGGGTGGCGATGACCCTGAACGTCGTCATCTCATGCGCACTTTGCTGAAGCGCGATCCACCCGCCAGACGCTTTTACAGCTACAAAATTCCGTCGTTAGACCGAGGAAACCAATTTCAAACCGCACGTCTCTATGGGACCTCAACGTTAAAGTCTAATTTTGTAGCCAAATTGCCCCTGAACGACTCGTTTTGCTTGTCAGCAAACCGTTCACGCAAAATAGGCTGGCCTATTAAACAAGACGATGATGAAATTTATTATTGACAAGTGATTTAGTGTTATATCTATCTATCTCTCTCTCTCTCTATATATATATATATATATATATATATATATATAGCATTAAACTAAATTGACAGAATGCGGCAGTGTAGATGTTCTAGACGTTATACGCTTGACGAACGAGCACGCCTCTAACACTGCCTCCGACTAATACAGTATCTAAACAGACCGATAATGAGTCGTTCCACTTTAACAAACGAACAGCAGGGCCGGCCCGTTTCTCGGTGGAAAAGGGTACGTAAGTTCCCGAGGCGATGGGAAACTTCCTTTTCTTTCAGATGGAACAGTAATTGTCTGTCTGACGTAAATTTTCCCAACTTCTAGTAGCATCTAGCCGCTAGAGATCGTTTGTCGCATCACTTCGTCAATCTTACGAGCGCCCAGCCAGAGAGAAAAGACCAGGACAAGTGTGGTCTAGTGGTCTAATCTAAACGCCTGCAACATTTGACACGTCGTCCAAATATCGACCGTTCAGGCATGCATTTGCAACCGCCGCCGATCTTCTTTTATTTTCAGAGTCATTGTTCAGAGTTTCTACTCGAGTCCTGAAGTCCTGGATACTGCGATTCGTCTATTCGTGTATGAAACCTGCGTGCCTGGTTGATCGGTTAAGCCCATCGTATATCGTGTATGGTAATCACTACTTGATATGTTCAAACGCAACGTTTCACGAGAAGTACGGGTTGTGCACCTGCCGGTTCTGCCTGCGGAGGTGTGCCATGTACCATGCAGTGGTGGAGTGCACAGCGCTGGACCGAAAATCGTTGCACTACTTCTCTCGTCAGAAGCGTGAAGAAGATAGAGAGCTTCATGAAAATACATTTTGTAAATGTATATTATACTCAATTTGAGTGAAATCAACATAATTGTAATTGATATCTGATACAGTGTATGGTAGGAGTATGCGTGTGTGCACCGTGTGTTTCGTGTGTATAGAGCCTGCTGCTACCGGCCCCGAACCGGTGTTCCGTACATCAGTCTGCAATTTATTGTTTGTAACCAACGATTCAACGTGGGGTAGGTAGGCCTCTTCAAGAAGCGGCGGAAATACGCCGCAGCCAAACCGACATGATTTTGTCCACGCATCGCAACCTGTGTCGTATGTAGGTCGGCGGCTATATGTGGCCGCTACTGACTGTAACGGCCAGCCAACTCAGACGGGATTGCCTGCAGCATTACAGGCCCTCCATGTTCATTCCACTCAAGGAGATTTCGCGAAGCGACGAGAATGTGACGAGCGGAGGCGAGGGGGGGGTGGGGTGCAGGTGCAACCGGGAGGGAAACCGGGTGGGGTTTGAGGGACACTGACCTTTTTGACGTAGTTTGTTGCATCCTCTTCGGAGTACGTTTCCGCCGAAACCGCACCTCGGCGGCTTCTTGCCGGGGGCTGTGGCAGTGGGGAGAGGGCATCCTCCCCGGACTGATCGCCCGACCCGGAGGTCGTCAGGCAGCCCTTGCTCTTCATTGCGGCTTCCTGTGATAGAGCGCACAGAGACGACGAAGTCAAGGAGGACAGAATACAGTTAGACACATACTACATACACATGCAAAAAGCCCTTAGCATTTTTATGTCGTCATAATATCATAACACACACACTCACAAACGACGTCATCATAGCATACGGCTGCAGAACGCTGCGTTATCTGCGTACTCAAGTAATCGTCACGTTGCTTTACGTTCAAAGTATATATCATTAAATAGTACTAGGAAATTGCGGTCGAAAGATTACAATCCGTCTATATATATATATATATATATATATATATATATATAGACGGCTTGTAATCTATATATATATATATATATATATATATAAATATAAACATGTATCTATACATGTAAATCAGCGCACACGTATATAAATATAATTACATTTGGATATGCGTACAAACTTGGTAGCCGGACAAAATGCTGTCACTATTAGACTTCATCCACACTGCACGGGCACTCTCTCATCTGGCCCGACACATTCACATGTGTACATTCACATGTTCACAACATCGCATTCATTTAATATTCAAAAGAGTCTTCGTTTTCCTAGAAATTGCTTTCACCAGCTGCAATGCACCTGTGCCACTTTCTTTCCCACTCTGCGAAAGATTTTTAAACACGTCTTTCGGAATCGAGCTGAGTTGCTTGCCTTCGAATTTAGCTTTATCTCCTCTATAATCTCGAAACGTTGCAGAAAACAAACATCGTACGGAGCCAGGTCCGGTGAATATGCGGCGAATATATAAGGTTGCGGAAATATAGAAAACGAATTGAATTCGCTGAAGAATTCGAACTCCGAAACGACGTGTGCTCCGGCGCGTTGTTGTGATGGAGGATCCAAGACTCGCTTGTCTAGAGATCAGGCCTCTTGCGTCGGAAGGTTCTCGCGCAATCTTCTTACAATTTATTAGCGCTAGTATTCCTGATTGGGCTTTGATCTCAATATGGCAAGCATAAACCCATGGCTCGTCTCCTCTAATCACGCCCTGAAGCTGAAATCCGGGGTGTTTCGCCACAGCTTTAAGGTTTAATTCGGATACTTGCCGACGGGCGTTAATTTGCAACGAATTAATTTGCAACGAACTTCGCTGCCAGCTTCTGCCGCAAACAAATATTGGGGTCATGATTGTAATCACTCATCCGTAAAGTATCCCTAATTTCTCAGCTATATCCATTATGGTAATTCGGCGATCGTTAAGTACGATACCACAAACGCTTTTTAACATTTTCTTCTATAATTGGCCTTCTAAGCGTAACAAACCGGAAAATCTCGGTAGTTTTGGTTCAGCTTTTAAAATGCACTTGTATTGGAACTTGCCGTTCCGTCTTCGAGTATATATGTATATATATATATATATATATATATATATATATATATATATATATATATATATATATATATATATATATATATATATATATACAAGCTAACAAGTGCGGTTTGCCAGCGCCAATTAGGTCAGCGTAATGCAATTACGAGGCAGGATAGACACAACATCTCGAATAGGATGTTTTCGCGCAATACTTTGGTAAACCGCAGCCACAGTGTCGGATGTCGCTGTCCTCGTAGATCTCCGCCTCGCATGGGACAGAATTAAACCATACCAGTTTATATAGGCCAGGTTCTATATATAGACCACTATGTAAATAGTTCCAGTAAATTTGCCCTGCGATAGCTTGCCGCATGCATTGGTCGTTGCTACCGATTTTTGGCTGTTGCCAGTGTGATTCGTTCCCGTAGTAGGTAGACTTGTGTACGAGGCAGGCAGCGTATCGTACAAGCTGAATGTTGTTACTATCGTAATAATAATACTAATACTAATATTAATAATAATAAAATAATAATAATAATAATAATAATAATAATAATAATAATAATAATAATAATAATAATACAGAGGCGCATACGTATACGCCCTGATGTTCGCCAGTAATGCCAATCATCCTCATCATCATCATCTCATCATTAAATATAATCAGCATCATAAGCATAATCATCATTGTCATCATCACCATCATCATCATCGTCGTCATTATGACGGATGACGCTTAGCGGACGAGCAAAATCCTGCCGTCAGACTTCAGCCACACTGACGCGCACGAACAAACGCACGCGCGGACGCATCATCCACTTTCAGACAGTTGTTTCACTTCACATCAGTGAGTGAGTGAGTGAGCGTCAAGCGGCAAACGCCAAGCGTCCGTCTGACAGGTACAGATATATCGAAAAAAAAGAGAGCGCGGGTGGCAATTGGCCGGCCAACAACTCCGGCGAGGAGAGAGAGAGCGGGTTGTTTGTTGTTTGTGGTTCGACGACGACGACGACAACAATAACAACAACAACGACACAACAACGTGCCGTGCTACAGCAGCAACAACAACAACAACAACAGCAGCAGCAGCAACAACAGCGGAGGAGGAAAACGTTGAGAGCCAACGCTGGCCACGCGTTCGATCATGCTTGATGTTCCGAACGGCCGCCATTGTTGTTGTTGTTAATGTTGTTGCTGTTGTTGTTGTTGTCGTTGTTGTTGTTACTGTTGTTGTTGTTGTTGTTTTTGCTGTTGTTAATGTTGTTGTTGTTGTTGTTGTTGCTGTTGCTGCTGCTGCTGCCGCTGACATTGTTGTTGGTGTCGTCGCCTCTTCGACCTTCTCCTCTTCGACCTCGTCAACAGTACACACACACACATACACACATTCTCATTTACATACATATATGCATGTAAACATATACATACATACATACATACATACACGCTCATACACTCGCAGACATTAACGTACGCATACCACAACAGCGGGATGACTGATGGCTGTGTTACAGCAGCCGTCGCTGTCGAAGCACTAACAATCATGATGATGCTCATGCTGACGAAGATGATAATGATGATGATGATGATGCTGTTGCAGAACAGCCACGCACCGGTAGCAGCAGCAACAACGACAACAACAACGAGAACCGCAACCACTGATACAGCAACAACAACAACAACAACAACAATAATAATAGCAGCCACAACAATAATAGCTACAGCAACAACAACAACAACACAACCGAGACTATCGAAAAGAACAATAACAACAACAGCATCAACTGTCACACAATAGCGGCGACAACAACAATGACAACCACAAAAACAACAATGACAACAACAACAACAACAATGACAACAACAACAATGACAACAACAACAATAAGACTGCAGGTGCACCAACAACGCGCGACATTCATTGCGGGGCGTCTCGGGCAACTCGTGCATACATACCTAGTCGTCGCACCGCGCCCAGCTAAGCCAGCTATGATCATGAGGACGACGACAACAACAACAACAACAACAACAACAACAACAACGTCGACGACGACGACAACAACGGCGAGTCGTCTCACATGTTTTTGTTGTTGTTGTTGTTGTTGTTCTCTATTGCACACCCGCCCTTCCCTATGCAATCGAGAAAAAAAACAACCAGCGCTTGCTTAGGTGACGCCTCGTCGCCATGCGGCGTATTCGGATATAGCCACACAAATGCAGGCCAGGCCAGGCTAGGCTAGGTGGGTGCCAGGTCGTGCCAGGTCGGTATCGAGCAGCAGCAGCAGCAGCAACAGCAACAGCCGCAGCAGCAGATGCGTAGATTGATAGATACACACCTTTAGCCAATCCAGCAGCAGCAGCTCAAACAGCAGCAGCAGAGATATTATAGTTCGTTCTCTTGTTCGTTAGTTCGTTCAAATTGACATTTTTAATAGTAGTCGTTTTGACCAATCCACACACATGAAGGCAGATGACAACGAAGACAACATGATGAAGTGGTCACGACCAACGACGAAATGGACGTCGGCGAAGGTCGCGACCACCGACCGACCAAGGCTCTTTTTGTTGTTCGGCCGAGGTTCGACGACCGAGGTTTAGCGGTCGTATCTTAGCATTCGAGACCCTCTTCGATGCCATTTTATTTATATATATATATATACATATATATATCTATCTATATATATATATATATATCTATTGTTTATTTGGCAATAACATTGCATTTCTCCGATGCCATTTTTGGCCCATGGAGCGGCGGTGGGTGGCCGCGCGATTACTCACAGAAGGGAGATTCTTCAGAGCGGAGATGACGGGTTAACGAAACGTGTCATCGAACGTACGCGTTCGTAGTAACAACTACTTTTGAACTCGTCAGACACCGCTGAAAATGTCATCACCTACTTCGTTACGTCTCGTCCACGGTTGGCCAAATAAATCCTTTCTGTTTTAGCCTACCGAATGTAGGTGGGTGGGCCTTGCCCAGCAACGAACTGTAGCAGGACAATACTCAACTAAAGGAGCTTAGTCCTGCTACCTAGCTACACCTACGTACTTTGCACGGAGTTGATCTGCAGCTCTAGTTAGAGACATGCAGCGAATTTGATATGACGACTTTATCTCCTGCTGCTGCTGCTACTGCTGCTTGCTAGTTGCAGAGTCGGTACGTTTATGTAACGCCGTAGCATTCAAAGCGTGGCGACTGCAGCGTAACCAAAGTTATCCGAGCATCTGTTGATGTTACGACCGAGGCGAAGCCTAGCGTTCCATTCGCGCTAATACAAGCACAAAAAGGGTTGTGAAACCTACAACCTAGAAAGATACACACGGTAGTACACGGTAATTACAGCGCGATGACAGCCTTCGACAAGTAAAAACTACATTCGTTCAGTCGTCTAAACGTCTGAACAGCCTACTAAGTCTAAATTGTGTGCTATATTACAAACTCGACAGTGTTGCAGCTAGATTAGATAGAAAGACTACTTCATATATCGCTATACGCTAAGTGATACGTGTTCTACTTCGATAGTTTACGCGGCAATCAAAGAGAAGGATAAAATCAAGAGGAAGGTGAAATTCGCACTGGAAAAGGCCGATCGCTACAGGGAAAAAAAATCGCACTGGAAATGGCCGATCGCGTTGTACTGCTAGTTGTCGAGCACCCGATCTCTTTGCTCTTCATCGCACTTGAGAGGAAACGCGGCGCTATTTTTTCTGAAGCCAAGCAGAGCGAGAATCGATGTTTCTAACGGGCAAGGCAAATTAATTCTTTTCCACGAACAGTGCCATTAGTCATTGCCCATCGTAGTCGCCTCACAGGGAGGCATTCGTTTCATTTGCACTGCTAACGCCCCCGCAGCCGCTTGCCGTCTTCTTAGACGGGGCCACCATCACCACCACCCCACAGACCGATCCGGAACGAACGGGCCTTCCTCTCCAACTCGAGAGAGACAGAACTCCCACCACAATAGCAGTTGTCGCCATAGCCCGAACCAGGCGGTGAGGCGATACCAGTGCGAAACGAACTGTGTGTAGCACCACCACACAGCTTAATCAAGTCCGAAGCACACCAGCCAGCGGATCAGAGGCGTGGCTAGCTTAGGTAACTTCATACCCCCGGCCTCCTCAACATCTTTCTCGTTCATTCTCCCAGCCCCAACCGTCCCTTAATCGATCCGGTTAGGAGAAGACCGTCTGATTCTCGATTCTCGATTCCAGATATCTATAAGTATATATATATATATATATTTTTTTTTTTAGAGAGAGAGAGAGAGAGGAGTACCCTTTGGGGACTGTGACAGAACAACCGGCAGACGCTTAAGAGATTACTCAAGGAGATCTCTCTTCCTCTTTTTCTTTGTCTCTGTGGCCTTGGCTTCCCGCCCCCTAGCATAGAACTTCCAGTCACCACGGCCGTCTGCAAGCATGGTTGTAAGCGTAAGGTCTCAACTTCGGACGACACCACTGCTCATTTCGGCGTGAAGTCGTACACGACAATGATTGATTAAAACGAAATGACTTTTTTTTGTTCGCTGCGTTGGCCTGACGACGTGGGCAAACTGGGCCGCCGCTAGTTTGCTCACTGGGCAGTTCGTTCGTTGGTTCGTTCGATATGCTCATCACTCTGGCGCCGGCATTTCAAACGATGCAAAACACCTTACACAAGCAAAACCGCAAACGCAGCGACCGACCGCAACGAACGACGGTCAATATTTGTCGGACGAAAGTGACTGCCTGCGGCAGCGCCAGCCAGCCAGGCGCGGTATGCGCCCAAGGAAACAACGACGTCAAATCGCCGCCGCAGCGCCGCCGCAGCGACGGGACGGGACGCTATGCAACAAAAACAACATCACCGGCAACATCAGCAGTATCGTCAGGCCCACCGTCAGCATCGTCAGGCCCACCACCACCATTGTCCGAACTACGGCGACATAAACATGAGCAAGACAAGCGTAACGACAACGGAAACAACCGGAACAACAACAAAATCAACAACAACAACAACCAGAACAACAACAACCAGAAAAACAACAATAACAACAACCAGAACAACAACAATAACAACAACCAGAACAACAACAACCAGAAAAACAACAATAACAACAACAACCAGAACAACAACAAAATCAACAACAACAGCAGTTACAAAAACAACCGCAACAACAGTTACAAAAACAACCACAACAACAACAACAACAACAACAACAACAACAGTTGTACATCAACGCTTCGAGCAGTTTCGCGCAGAAGAAGCTTGCATGTTTCTACGGCCGCCAGTGAGTAGTGGCCCGCCCTGGAATGGTAAAGAAGATGATGATGATGATGATGCTGATTGTGATGATAATGATGATGATGATGGTGCTAGATGTGGTCGGTTCTAGAAGACGTAGTAATGCTAAATGCTGCTGCTGCCGCCGCAGGTATTGGGTCTCAGGTGCGAGCAAACCCCAAAGAAGAGACTGGTTGGTTGACTGGCTGGGCTCGTCGGCGGCTGCCTTGGTGCATCTTCGGCGTCGTCTTCATCATCGTTATTACTACGACGACGACCATCATTACAACAACAACAACAACAACAACAACAACAACAACAACAACAACAACAGCAACAACAACAACAACAACAACAACAACAACAACAACAACAACAACAACAACAACAACAACAACAACAACAACAACAACAACAACTACTACTACTACTACTACTACTACTACTATTGCTACTGCTACTGATTCTACCACCACCACCACCACAACTAGAGTTGACGGGCGGCGGTTGTCGGAACGAACGAACAGAGGAGGAAGAGGAGGCGGCGGCGACGACGGTGGTGGCGGCGCCCCCCTGTTCTTCTTGGTGCCCGGAGATCGGTGCCCAAAATAACAAGCTGCACCCGCAGCCGCTGCCGCTGCAGCAGTAGCAGCAGCCGCTAAAGAACTCGGTGAGTTCCCTGGCCACAGGCGTTGCCAGCGCGGCTACCGACTGGCCACCGCCAGCCATGCAGACCACAGTCTCATGCATTCAAAACGCTGGCGGCCGACTTGAGCTCAAGGCTCGGAGGCAACCGAGGTATATGTCATCATCATCATCATCATCAGTAGCATCATCATCAGCGTCGTCATCATCAGTAGCATCATCATCGCTACCATCATCGCCACCTTCGTCTTCGTGGTTGTCTTCGAGGGTTCCTGATCTTCACGTTACTTTTTCTACGTCCTCTTCTTCATCATCATCTTCATCTTCATCATCTTCTTCTAAGGGAGGACGACTACGCACGCAGAGAGCGAGTGTCGGTAGTCTGTTAGCCTGTATGACTGCTGCTGCTACTGCTACTGCCTATGACCTTACCTCGGCCAAGCTCTACTAACTCTTGGGCTCTTTTGCCCCGAAAGGCTGTGATGATGATGACAACAACAACAACAGCGACCTCGACAACAACAGCAGCAGCAGCAACAACATAATCATCCTCAGCAGCAGCAACAGCAACAACAACAACAACAGCCATAGCTAAAGCAAAAACAACAACGGACATAACAACAACGGATAGATAAATGTATCCACTATCATCGTCACTACCAACACCAGCCCAACAACAACAACAACAACGACAACGACGACAACAATGACGCAGCAGTAACGGCATCAAAAACAATCAATGTTTGTATAAGCTCAACCCAGAATTGTCGTGGTCGAGATTGTTGCGGCGGCATTCTGGTCATAATATACTAATGAAGAAGATGACGACGACGATAATGGTGATAATAATGATGGTAACGGTGTTTGTGCTGAGGAAAACAACAACAACAACAACGACGACGACGACGAGATACCGACAACAATATTGACAACAGTTAGCCAAAATCTAGCTGGCCGGGCGGGCGGGCGGTCCCACACAAATGTTTTTGAGTCAAGTGTATGAATGTCAGCCTCCTTCTCGTGTACGTTCGTCTATCTATATATGTGTCTGTTTGTCTGTCTGTATGTATAGTTGTAAGTATGTGCGTGCTTGTATATATGTATGTTTTTTACCTCTGCCTCTATCGGTCTGCGTCTTATGTAACTAGACCAAAGCAACAACAATAACAACAACTGCATTACCACTAACATCATACACACAGCCAGCAACAACAACAACAGCAACAACAACAACCAGAACAACGCCAACATGATCAATAACAGCGATAATAACAACAATGCCAAGGCCAACGGCAGCAACAACAACAACAACATCTCCAGCAGAACTTTTTCGGGCTGACCCTCAGCCATAATTTGCACGTGCACGCGTTTGCTTTTGGATTGCTTCGCGTAAGACAAACCCCATAAATACAAATGTGCAACGATGGGTCTCGAACCCATGCACCTATGTATCTCGTGCACCACGCCACCGGGCTCGACAACAACATCTCCACCAGCAGAACAACCAGAAGATAGATCACCCACCCAGCGGCCGCAGTAGGACCGTCAGGCCATGCAATGTCACGAACAGGCCACGCCAGGCCAGCGTCAGTGGCGAGATTCTTAGAAACGCATCAATGGAGAAAACACCAAACTAGTGACGATGCTCACAGTACTGTTGCTGCTTCTGCTGTTGTTGCTGATGTTATTGTTGTTGTTGTTAATGTTATTGTTGTTGCTGTTGTTGTTGTTGCTGATGTTGTTGCTTATGTTGTCGTTGTTGTCGCTTTTGTTGTGGCTGTTGTTGCTTTGTTGTGTGTTGTTCTTATTGTTTGTTGTGCTGTGGAAATTGTTGTTGATATTGTGGTTGTTTCTACTACTGTCATTGTCATCGGTGTTAACTAGACGAGATCTGCTGCAGCATCAGCCGCACCAACCGTTGGGGACCAGTCGGTTGTTGCCGCCATTGTATTGCTATTTTTGTATTGTCGTTTGAAACGTATCCTGCCACCCTCCATAATGCTCAATGGCTCGCTTAACTAACCAGCAACACAACATTTCTGTTCGGTTTCTAATGCACGCAAGCGTGTCTGCATATCTAATGCAATCTGTTACTTGCATGACGATAAACAAAATGTTGTTTGCTGCTGCTATTGTTATTTCTGTTGTTAGTGTGGTAGGTGTATAATTACATTCGCTACCACTACCGCCTTTGATCTCCTGATTCTACTGAACAACAATGACGTTCAACTCCATCTTCATCATCACCACCACCGTGATCTAAGCATTCACTGGGCGGCCTACGTTATTATAAGATGAGTAACGACAAATTAAACTTTCTTCTTAGTACGAAAGTTTAACTTGTCGTTTACGTCGATGCATAAACCGACCAACAAACAGACCGGCCGATATTTCAATCGTCGTCATCAGGGGGCATCATTGAGGGCAGCACAAACCACACAACAAAATGATGGTGACGTTTGCGGCAAAGGCACAAACGACGTCCGTGGCGGCGACAAATGCAAAACCTTCACATATTGCAGCAACTGTGGTGGGGGCATCGCCTCACTGTTTCGTACTTTGTCAAATGCTGCTGTTCAGAGTTGCTAGTCAGAGGTGGCCACTGGCAAATGTGCTAACTAGTACCGGTAACACACCAATCCGCGCGAAGGTCTTCGACTACACGCCAACGGCACATAATTGCCTAGGCACGCATAGCGATGCGACTAATGCACGTTATTGTTGTTGTATTATTGCTGCTTCTGCCGCTGATGTTGCAGTAGTTATTGTTGCTACTGCTGTTGTCGTTGTTGTTGCTATGGCTGTGATGGTCGCTGTTTGGGCGGGTTGTTGCAGAGGTCGGGTTGCATCCCAATTGGCTTGGAGGCATCAACTTTCGCGCACAACAACAACAGCATATATCCATCTATCACCAATATCCAATATAGTGGCAAACGCACACACACTCACACACACACACATATGCAGAGAACCATACACAAGCATCAATGTAGAACACACAAGCTCATTTCTACTCTCCACGACAGTGGAAGTCATATCCAAGGGCAGGGAAGTGCAACTGCAAAATAATTATGTTAGTAATACTCTTCGATCACTGCTACAATTTCTACTACTACTACTACTACTACTACTAGTTCTATTACCACTGGTTTTCGCAATATACGTCGCCTAAGGCCATGTAGCGACAATTTGCTATCAACTAAAGTACAATATATATATATATATATATATATATATATATATATATATATATATATATATATATATATATATATATATATATATGTATATATATATATATATAAAGTTAAAGTAAGTAAACCAAATCAAACAACTAGTACAATAACGACATACAGCCATTTTGCAGATGCAGATGATGTTGCTCTTGTTGTAGGTGGTGGTAATGTAGCAGTTTAGGCACAATTCGTCGAAAACTCGACTCAACTGTCAACGCAACGGCCTATCTGTCTGTCTGTCTGTCGGTGTATCCCGTCGAACTCAATCAACTGTCAATTGCGGACGATTAGATTTTTGTCCTTTTTTCTTGTGCTTGTCCGTTGATCACCGTGGCGTTACTCGCACAGCGCGCGGACACATTAACAGCAGCAGCAGCAACAACACTATGAGCCGAGGAAACAAACGACTTTGACGCCGACTTTAAGGACGACACGAGATGACAATCAAGTTCATCACAACAAAAACGGCGACGAACAAACGTCACAGAAGGCGGTGCAGCGGTGAACGATGACGGCGCAGATGAAGCCGTTGCTGTGCTGAGGAGGCATTGACCGCTATTGTTGTTGTTGCTGTTGTTGTTGTTGTTGTTGTTGTTGTTGCTGTTATTGTTGTCGTTGTTATTGTTGTTGTTGTTGTATTCGTATTCAAGTCAAGTTCACTACGACGACAACGACGACGACGACGACGATGCTGATGATGATGATGCTGATACTGATGAAGACGCAGACGATCGAGTTACGTAATCGAACCTTAATCGATAATTAACCTTCGATCTCGACTCGGCAGCGGGGCGCCGTCAAACTGACGCCGTGGTGCGACGATTTCGATGTGCAACGCAAGCCTCCTGCTGCTGCTGCTGGTGCTGCCGCCACCTACCGCAAATCTCATCATCGACTCTTTCCGATGCCGTGTCGTGGGGCTTCTTCTCGCCCGTCTGTCTCTATGTCTGTCTTGATTGTCGGCTTGTTTTCTGCCTATCTGTGTGCATGTGATGATGCTGGTTCTTCTGCTGCTGCTGCCGCCGCTGTCGTTGTAGTAGCCGGGTTGGTTCAACGGGGTTAACGCTACCACAACCACCACCACCACCACCGTTACTACCACGAGCAGTGAGTGACTCGTTTGTTCCGGTTCGCCTTTTCCCCTGGCTAACTGACTCTTACTGACTCTGACCGGTGTTGGTTGGTTGGTTGGCTGACTGGCTGGCTGGCTGGCTTTCTTTCTTTCCTTTCCTCGACGTGTTTTCCTCTGTCGGTTCGTCTCTCAATTTGTTCCCGTGCTTGTTTCCCTCCTCCTCCACCTCCACTTCCTCCTCATCCGCCTTCTTCTTCTCTTCCGTCTTCTTGTTCCTTGGTCGTCCAGCCGCCTTCGTCTTGGCTGGTTCTTCGGTTGCTGCTGCTGCTGTTGGTGTTGGTGTTACAGCCGCTGTTACGGCTACTGTGGCGCCGCCGAGAGAGGCAAATACCGCTTTTTCTTCCACCAGCTTGCTCAGGTGGTTACTGATCGCTGACTGGTGATGGTGGTGGTGGTAGCGGTTGAGGTGGTAGAGGTAGAGGTGGTGGTCGTGCCACCATTCCGCCAGGCCATCACAGGCCGACCAGAGTCGTTACTCGCTCTCTCACTCTTTCGCTATATCTCTCGCCTTTGCGCGCGCCCGCCCGCGCTCTCTCTCTTTCTCTCTCTCTCGCCGTCCCGCCGCCCTCTGGTTGCCTTTTTCCCTCCCTCGACAGCCCTCGTTGGTGATGTTGTAGTCGTTGACCTTGTTGTTGTTGTTGTTGTTGTTGTTGTTGTTGCCGTTGTCCTTATTGTTGGTGTTGTTGGCGTTGTTGTCGCTGCCGTTGTTGTTGTCGTTGTTGTTGTTGTCGTTGTGTTCGCCTTCACCACCACCACCACGACGTCAACGATGACGATCGGCGCAACCGTCGTTGTTTATTCAGTGAAGTGAAGGACCAACCGTCCGAGCATCCTTCTGCCTGCGTGCCTGGCTGGCTGGTTGTCTGCCAGTCTTCTTTCTGTAGCTCGGTCGGTCGGTAAATCTCCGTAGGACGGAAGACCCCGACCACCTGCAACGGGAAAAGTGGGCTGGCGGCTTGACCACCACCACCACCACGACCGTGCCACCACGACAGTGACTACGCTCTCTACACGAATAGTGCTTGCTACTAGTAGTTCTACTGCGACGACTACGATTTCTAGAATGTTGTAGTTGATGATGACAATGTTGTTGTTGCTGATGTTGATGATGACGTTGTTGTTGCTGTCGTCGTTGTTGTTGTTGTTGTTGTTGTTGACTGCAAAGTTGACGACGCCGACTACTGTCAATGCTACTGCTGTTGTTGTTGTTGTTGTTGATGTTGATGATGTTGTTGTTGTTGATGATGATGTTGTTTATGGATGCTTGGCAAGCACGACGCGACGTGCATCATTACCACAACCACCATCACGATCACCACCACCAAAACGACCAGGGGCGGCACCAGCGTACCACCAGAAGCAGCAGCGGCGGCGGCAGCAGCAGCAGCTGGCCAACACCAAGACCTACCTCATCTATGGTACCTGAATTGGTACTGAAGCACCATTGCCAATACCAACACCTGCAGCAACAGCAGCAGCAGCAGCCGTCGCAGGGCAGCGTCGGCGGTGACAGAGGCAAATTGTACGACAGACGACGCTCGAAGCTACGAGTGATGATTGTTCTGTCTGCGTGCTAACTGCTGTTATCGCTAATACTAATACTGCTACTTCTATTACTACGACTACTACTACTACGGGCAAAAGAACAACAATGAATAGCTGTAGTAGCAGTACCATTAGCAGAACGACACAGACGCTGCTACGCGCACGCTGGAAAGAGTCATTTTAGTCGATGTTGTTGTTGTTGTTGCTGTTATTGTTGTTGAGAGCGTTGTTGTTGCTGTTGTTGTTGTTGTTGTCGTTGTTGAGAGCGTTGTCATTTTATCTATAATCGTCGTTAGCCGAAGAGGCTGAGGAGGAGGAGTTGCTGCGAAAGCTGGTGTTTTGGCAGTGCTGGCTGGTCGAACGAGCAGCCTTCGTCTTCGTCTTTGTTGTGCCCCTTTATTCGATCTGGATGAGGGCGGCGAGGGTTGTTGTTGTTGGCGTTGTTATTGCCGCAGCAGCTGCTGCTGCTGATGATGATCCTTGTTGTTACTATACGCTGTGATGAAGATGACACAGCGACTGCAACGACGTGCGTACGTCTCTAACGAACTAACTAACTAAGTATGTAAGTAAGCACGCAAGCCACATCAAATAAAATGCGGCAGAAGCAGCACCGTTCGACGACGACACGGCCGGACGACGAGAAGACGGCTGCTAAGTTAAAGGGTAAGAAAGGGATGCTACGTACAGAGAGAGAGAGAGAAGAGAGAGAAAGGGAAAATGTATTCGAAGAGAGACACAGGGAGAGGAAGTGCGCGCGCGAGCCGGGAAAGGGTAAGCGCGAAAGCAAACCGAGGGAGAGAAAAAAGCGCGCAAGCGAGGAAAGGGCAAACGCGGAAGGAAAACAGTCGGGGGGAGAGGAAGAAAACGCATAGGGAAAGGGGGGAGAGAGAGGAACAACAAGGGCAAGGCGAGATAGAAACAACGAGAGAAAGGGCTACGAGACAGACGACGACGGATGGCGGCCGCACGACAGTGCCGTTCAACCGGACCACTGGCCACTGGGAACACCGAGAACAAGCGCAGCCCTGTATCAGGTACGGCCGGAGGACTCCTGTACGGTACTCTTCCAACGACTAGGAACAGCCTCCCTCTCTCTACACGCCAGGCAAGCCAGCCTGAGCGGAGGAGGGAGGCGAAGACGGTGGAAACAACCAACCATCGTCGGCGACAACAACGACGACGACGAAGGAGCTTCGAAGGAGGAGACGTGGCCTCAGGAGACCTGCAAGGGCTCCTAGACGGGCGCCCCTCAGAGGGCGCCCTTCGATAGGTATATGGGATTGACAACATACACGTGAATGAGTTAAAGCGTCAACGAATGAATTGATGCATCAGTGAATGGTCTGATGCATCAGTAAATTAATTGATGCATCCGCAAATATATTGATGCATCAGTGAATGGATTGATGCATCAGTGAATGATCTGATGCATCAGTGAATTAATTGATGCATCCGCAAATAAATTGATGCATCAGTGAATTAATTTATGCCCCAGTAAGTAAATTGATGCATCAGCAAATGAATTGATCCGTGAATGAGTTGATGCGACAGTGAATCATCTGATGCATCCGTGAATGAATTGATGCATCAGTGATTGGCCTGATGCATCAGTGAATGAATTGATGCGTCAGTGATTGGCCTGATGCATCAGTGAATGAATTGATGCGTCAGTGAATGATCTGATGCATCAGTGAATGAATTGATGCGTCAGTGAATGAATGATCTGATGCATCAGTGAATGAATTGATGCATCCGTGAGTGGACTGATGCACCAGCAAATGAGACAGCGAAGGAAACAACGCGATGCGGTGCGATTATATGCGCTCTGATAGCCGCCCGAGCTTTTACCTTGCTGGCTGACTGGCTATCGGGCTGTTTGTCCGGGCGGTGCCCTTGTAACGTTTGCTTCCCATCCGCCACCTGACTCTCTAAGGCTTCCTTTCTCCAGCCGTCCTTCTGGCGGACGTCGAGGCGAGATGGTGTGTTCATGTTCCTGGCATTGTTCCTAGTCAGTCTCGTCATTGATTATGTTGTTCCTGCTGAATAGTGGTCTTGCTGTTGTCGTTGTTGCTGTTGTCGCTCTAATCGTTGGTAACGCTGGGAATATTGTCAATAGAAAACTAGAATACTGAGAGAAACTACATCGTCTAATGATGCTCGTCGTCGTAGTATAGGTAGTAGTAGTGCAGCGTTAGTAGAAACTGTAGTCGAGATTGACGGAGAGGACGGAGATGTGGAGGTTGTAACCATTGACGCTGACGCACACCCGTTGCAAAATTCTACTAATAATATTTGAAACATTTTTCACAAATAATAAACAACCACGGCGGACGAATTGGCCATAGTTGCGTAGTAGAAGTGGCAAGTGCAATGCATATCTATCTGCCGCTGAAAAGAGAGTTGCAGTATTGGCTGCACATGATTTGCGGTTCTGGTGACGTTGTTCTCACTATTGTTGCTGTTGTCCTCATTGTTGCTTCTGACCTAGACATATTGCATAGTCAACGCATTTGCCTGTTGTCCATCTAATAGGTTGTCCGTTAAGGGCAAAGTGAAACACTTAACTTCTAGTTAAAAACTACTACTACTGCTACTAGAAGTAGTAGTCTTTTTTTCATTTGAAACGGAAATTGCTTTTACACATGTTTCAATGCTACGAGGTCGTGTGAAACTCGTGTTAGGCAATGGTTTGCCACAACATGTAACGCGTAAAGATACACAAACACATCCACCCCGAAAACCCATCTTTAATGCTGGCCGTTCCTCCTTACCACTGTTCTCCTCGTACAACAAGTGCTACTTATTCTTATAAAAAGTAGGTCATGTGCTTGGCGCGCACATCAGAGCGCTCATGTTATATTAGGTAAATGAGGCTACTGCAGCAAAAAAAAAAACACAAAGAGAGGAGGCCACCTATCTAAGGCGTCTTCTTCCTTCGCTAGGCCTTTTTTCTCGAGAGTAGAAGAAGCACGATGGAAGGGAAAAGAAAAGGGCAGACAGATTAGAGGTACCGCTGTTTGCAGCCTCGACACTACTTTCCGCCCAAACTCCGAGAGTCGGGTCATCCTCGCAAGCAGGAAATGATGAGCTAGCGCTGTGGATGAACACACGGCTTAGTTGCGTTCCTCAGTGCGTCTGTCTGTCCTTCTGTACACACTTCGTTCCAAGCGTTCCCTGTTTCTTTCATTCATGCTCGTGTTCCAGCTTCTTCATGCTCGTGTTCCAGCTTTTTCGTGTTCTTTTCCAGTCCTATTCGTTGTGGAGTTGTGGGATGTGTTTGCTATTCCTACTGGAGCTGCTGCTGCTGCTGTTGTTGGTGTGGTTGCCGGTGGCGTCATACTTGTCGGCTTTTTTGAACGACAGCATACTTGCAGCTGAAGTACTACTAGGTGTAAGCAAGCACAGCTGAAGTACTAAGTAGCTAAGGTGACACGGTGGGTGGGCGGGCCGGCGGGCGATCGTCGGCGAGAGGGGGAAATAAGGGTTTAGTTGTCAAGCAGCGGCGAGTCAACGGTCCAATCTTCAAGTCCAGTCAACGGTACAACACTGGTCAGATCTCTGATCCTGACCGTGATGCTGGCAAAGGTTTTATAGGACTGTCTGATTGACTAAACCTACTACTGCGATTACAGTTCCCGTTGCTCGTAAGTATGGGGAAGATGAAATATACCGCAATAACAGCAAGAACGAGGACGACCAGGCCTGCTTAGCTAAAACTGGTGCCACTGGCGAGGTCTCCAAGATGGCAGCGTAATCTGTGGTTGATGAATCCTGTATTCCTTGTGGTGGCTGTTGCTGCTGCTGCTGTTGTTGTTGTTGTTGCTGTTGTTGTTACTGTCGTCGTTCTCGGACACCCACTCTAGCTTTCTCTTTCTAGTAGTTTCCTCTTTCCGAATCTTATTCCTCACTCACTTCACCTGCGGTCGGTCTGCCCTGGGATTTATCGTCTCCACCACCAACCCGCTTCGCCCCCTCTTGTCCTCTTATCCGGTCTTTCCTCTATGCATCTATGCCTCTCTCTTCCGCTCTTTTCCATCGATCGACAAGCTTCCATGCTTGCCGAGTGTTTCGCCGTCACTGCGTGTTTACTGTCGACCGAAGAGGCAATCGACCGTCCACACGAATCACAGGGAACGAATCCAAACTGGTAATATAGCGAGAGGAGGAGGAGAGGAAGGGAGACAGAGAAAGGGAGAAGGAAACGACGATAAATTGGGCTAGAGGAAGAGTTGAAAGAACGGTTAGAGAGTGAGATCTATAGAGAGAGAGAGAGAGAGAGAGAAAGAGAGATAGCGAAACAGCGCGGGTTGCCCGACGCAACGAGGGCGAATGACAAAAATAACTCGCGACGATTGTTTGGCGATTGCCATGTCGGTGGTGAAAACGGCGATAACTCGGCGGTGGCGGCGGTCAAGGATAGTGATGCTGCTGCTGTTGGTGATGCTCTCCGTTCGAGTTTGTTGTTGTTGTCGTTGCTGTTTCTGTTGTAGTCTTATTGCTGTAGCTGCTGCTGTCGTTGTTATGGCTATTGCGACGTCATCGCCGTAATTGTCATGATGTTCGTGTTGTGGCCGCTGCAACTATTCCTGTTTACGTTTTTGTTGTTGTTGTTATTGTTGTTGTGTTTTGTTGTTGTTGTTGTTGTGTTTTGTTGTTGTTGTAGTTGTTGTTCGGCAGACGTTGTTGTTTCCGCTGGTGTTATTGTTGTTGTTGTTGTTGTTGCTGTTCGTGTGACGTTTCGACTCATTTCGAGTTCCTGCGATTTTACTCTGTTCGTGGTACGTTATTGTACACAATGGCAATAAGTCAATGTTATTATTGCTGTCGCTCGCGTCGATGTTGTTATTGTGAGAACTGTCGCCGTTGTTGTTGAGGTCGTCGTTGTTGTTAAGGTCGTTGTTGTTGTTGGTGTTGTCGGTGCACTCGTCGGTGGTGAGAGATAACTGCTACGGTTTATTGCTGCGCGTTCGCTCCTGGAGGCGCTGTTGGTGCGCTCGGCCCGTCGGCCGCCCGCGCGGCCCTGTGGCCCGTCGAGCATTCATCCATCCATCCTTTCATCCGTTTGTTTGTTTGCTTGGTCGGTCGCTTATCCGTTTGTCGCTCGGTTGATCGATGAGTCGAATTGTAATAATCACGAACGACGTCATCATTATCACAGTCCACGTCCACGACCACCACCACCGTTGTTACCACTCCAAACCTCCACACCACCTACCATATTCAGCGGTCAGACGTCGGTCATTGTCGTCGATTTCGATGCCGTGTAGGCGATCGTCAAGCTTCATCATCTTGGTCGGTGGTCGCCGGCGTCCACATTTCGTTCGCTTCATCTCCTCAAGCTGATACTGCTGACAAACAGACCCGCAGTGGCAACAACGAGCGCCTCAGCCGACTAAACTTTACCTCGTTCTACGTTTACGGACTTCACTCGGCCACAGTGGCATGCGCTGTGGCAGTGAATTTCGCGAATATATATATATATATATATATATATATCCAGAACTCATTCTATCGCCCAGTGGTACTTTATAGTCCAGATTATCATCACGCGTAAAACGTTGACAAGCAAGCCTTATATATATATATATATATATATATTATATATATTTATATATATATATATATTATATATAAATTATATTATATATACTATTATATATATATATATATCTATATATATATATATATATATATATATATATTATATATAAATTGCTGATCTATTTAGAAACAGTACACGCCGGAACTTACAGGCTAACGTACACTTTGAATTCCTATCGAACAAGGGGCCCTAATCTGAGACCTGTGATCGGCTGACACCTACTCCTCCTCACGCTGAGACTCAATTTGAAGTCAATCACCACACACCACGCGCATTTTGTCCAGTCAATCCTACCTCCTTTCCGGATCAAGTTTCTAGCGTTTCACTAGTCGAAACAATTAGCAAGTAGCGCAATAGTATAACCGGCTTTTCTTCTTCGTGACCTCCTTGTTGGTAGAACGGACGGCTTCTGCCAACCAAGCGAGATCCAGGCGAATCGGAGCAGCAACGCAGCTGCGTCAATCAATCTGAGTTGGGAATTCTGACTTAATTATGGCCGGAAACTATGACAAACATCATCACAGCAAACTTGAATACATGTCCTATATACGGAAGCTAATGTTTAACTTCTTAAAAACACAATAACAACAACAGCAAAAATAACAACAATAAGAACAACAACAACAACTTCTGCTCTACTACTATACTACTAGTGCATTAATTACGCCTCGAATGCAACGACGCCACTCAGTCAGTGAATCAGCGTTAGGTGATGGCGTCGTCTCTCATGAGGTTCGCGCATAGCTCGCGAGCAGCAGCAGCAGCGGCAGCAGCTTTCGTCATTGAAGTTGTTGCGAACAACAAGCGTAACAACAACAGCAACAACAACCAAAACAACACCAACAATCAAAACAACAGCGTAGAGACGTAAGACTAAGACGTCTGTATTGATCTCGGAGCATGTAACTATGAAGTCTTCCGAGTCCCGCATATCTCTCAGATCTGTCTCGCCGTTATCGCTTGTCTTCTCGCATCAATTAACTGCCTACAGCCTCTGCTTACGGCTATGGCCACAGTTGCCCGCTGCAATTGACGTCATTGAGCGAACAACATACTGAACAACAACAAATGCAGGGAGGAAACGCGTCGCAAATAGCTGATCAATACGAATCAAGTCGAACTATAGTAGTTCAAATGTTGTTGTTGCTGTTGTTATTAATGTTGCTGCTGCTGCTAGATTATCGTAGTCAACTTGTAGTCAGCAAAGCTACTAAGGTAAGATGGCGACAGGTATGAACAGGAACAACAAAAATAACAATAACAACAACAACAAGATCAATAATAAAAACAATAACAAAGCTAAAACAATAACAACAAAATCTAATAATAACAACGCAACAAAACGATCAACAAAACGACAACAAAGAAGAAAAACATTGATTGTTCGATTAGAGCTTGCGTCGAGCTTGCCCTATCGACCTCTTCGTGTGTAGGTTTATTTGCCAGTCATTTCATTGCATATGTATATATATATATATATATATATATATATATATATATATATATATATATATATATATAGAAAATATTGTGATGATTTATTATCCATTTACAATACGTTTGCACATTCGTCAGTGCTCGCCTATATATATATATATATATATATATGTACTCGTAAAAATATTCATAGAAGTACCCATACGTGCAGTAAGTGAGATTATCATCGTGTGGAACGGATTTGAACACTCTGTACTCCGTCAAATTCAATTCTCTTTTGCCGTTATTAGCAGACTTACATTTAGACACATTGTAGCTGCGTCGTTAGTTGATTGGCTGGCTGACAGAAGACAGAACACAGACAGACAGATAGACACCCTGACTGACTGAGTGAGTGAGATGAATAGCTCAGCTCGCTGGGTAACTGCTGTAATAATAGGTTGTCCTTTTGGTGGCGCACAAGCACAATGGTAGCACAAAGCACAAGGCGTGAGTCGCCAGACGTCGAATGCGTCGTTGTCAGCGTTGTCGTTGTTGTTTGTCTGGGTTTGTGTCAATCTTCACACGCACGCACGTAAGCATACGATTTACCCACCGACCGACCAACCAACCGACTGATCCACGAAACCAACAAATGAACGAATGTGTCAGCCACGTATTATATGCATATATGCAGTTGCAGCAGCAGCAGCACCAGAAACAGCAGCACGTCGATCATAGCTTCTTAGTTTGTCGTCGACGACGATGACGACAACGACAACAACACCGACAACAACACGATCACCACCCGCCCACAACAATCACAACAACAACAACAATAGTAATAATAGTAGTAACAATCACAACAACTACAACAGCAAATAACACAACAATCCAGCAACAACAATAACAACAACAGCAAATAACACAACAATCCAGCAACAACAATAACAACAACAGCAACAACAACAGCAACACTAATCACGACGAACAAACCCGTCACCACCGCCGTATGCGACAACGTTGCGGACCAGTCCAGCAACAATACTACACCACACAATTAATAACTACCACTGTTTGATGGAGGTGGTGGTGGTAATGATGGCGATTATGATGGCGATTATGATGGCGACGATGATGGCGATGATTATGATGATGTTACACCACTATTCATACACCATCAATCAGCACCAAGAAAGACACTAGTATGGCTGCGAAACACGCCAACAGATGATCATCTCACAGCAGCAACAATACGTCAACAACATCGACAACAACAATGACGACGACGACAACAACAACAAAACAACAATATTCTTTTTTACAATACAATCAGATGCAATAATAACAACAACAACAACAACAACAACATCATCATCAACAACAACACCCACAAGACCAACAACAAGCGCTGTACTAGCAGCTAAAGGTGTTTGTTGATGACCATCAAGCAATTTGTTTCGTCATTATCGTCATCGTCATCACCATTTTCGTTTGATCTAATAGGTGTTGACGCCTTGCGACCGGAGGAGACACATAGCAGGTGCGATGCGGGTTCGAGCCCCACCGTTGCCCCACATTTGTATTTATGGGGGTCGTCCGTCTATGAAGCAATCGCGAAAAGCAAGCGTCCCATGGACGTTAAATCTTGACTGAGAGTCAGCCCCGAAAGGAGATGTTGACGACGTTTTGCACCTCCTCGCGACCGTACCGACGTCACACGTTTCTACGCTGTTGTCGTTGTTGTTGCAGCTGCCGCAGCTGCTGGTGTTGTTGTTGTTATAAACGTCGTCGTTGTTGTTGTTGATGAATATGATAATGTTCTTGTTGTTGTTGTAGTTTGGGGGTATTACTGCTGCTATTGTTGTAAACGTTGTCCTTGTTGTACTTGTTGTTGTCCTTGTTGTTGTTGTTGTTGTTGTTCTTTCGAGGTAGCTGTTCGAGTAGAGAGGCTCGGCCGTGAGCTGTGCTTTGTTGTCGATTGGCTGCGATCGGCTGCTGGATGGGCCATCTACATATATGCCAATCTATCTATCTATCTACCTATATACCTCTCTATATCGAATGGCGCAGGCTGGCTGGCTAGCTGGCTGGCTTTGTGGCGTAGGCGGGGGGAGAACTTCGACCATCGCCGACTGCCGTCGATTATTGTGGAAGTGGTAGAAGCAGACCTCTGTTGCTGCTGTTGTTGTTGTTGTACTGTCCGCGTCTAGCTCAACAGTGGCGACAGCAACCGCAGCAGCAGCAACAACAACAACAACAAAAACAGCAGCAGCAGCAGCAGCAACAAGAACAACCGCAACAACAACAACAAAACAGCCGCAACAACAACAAGCAACAGCCGCAAACAACAACAACCCAACAACAACACACACAACAATAACAACAGCAACAATAGCAATAACAACAATAACAACAGTAGCAACAGTACCAGAAATGGCAACACCGACAACAGCCTACAGGCGAGGCTACAGAGGCTACCTACCACCCACCTAGCGGCGGCTGTTTACGTATCTATCGACCTCCACCTACCGACCCATCGACCGACCGACCCATCGACCGACCGACCTAGCAAGATAGATCTAGCTAGATAGATATTTAGCTAGCAGCACCAGTAGACTTTCATCAACGAGGTATGACGTTTCCATAGGGAGGGAAACGACAGACAGGCAGGGACGGGTGGAGGAAGGGAGAGCCCCCATCTGCGCCATCTGCCAATCGACGACGGACGGCTGATAGACAAAATGGAAGATGACAACTGAGGAGAGGCAACTGATGAGGAAGGAAGAGCCATCATCCAGACTCAAACGACAAAAACACACTCGTATTGCCAGCAGCAGCAGCAACAACAACAACAACTGCAGTAGCAACAACAACAACAACAACAACTACAGTAGCAACAACAACAACAACAACAATAACTGCACCAGCAACAGCAGCAGCCCACCAGAGGCAAACAATCAATGGCAAATACTTGTAATATGTAAACGTTGTTGTTGTCGTCGTACTAACACTATTACTACTACTACTACGGAACAGTGTCTAACACAATACTGATAGTTTAGCCGTTCTAGAAGACAAGATGTCGTAGTAGTAGTAATAGTTGTAGGTGGTGGCCCTAACAGTTTACCCTCCTTCTTCTTCTTCTTGCTCTTCCTATGCTTTTTCTTCGTATCGACGATGTTATTGTTGCTGTTGTTGTTGTCGTTGTTGTCGTCGTCTTTGTTGTTGTTATTTTTGTTGTTGCTGTGATCGTCCTAGTATTGCCTCTGCTGATCATAAGTGTGTGCGATTTGTTGTGTTGTGTGCTCTTGGTGTTCATTGTTGTCGATGTCGTCGTCGTCGTTGTTGCTATTGCTGTTGTTCAACTTGTTGTTGTTGTTGTTGCTGTTACTGTT
The DNA here is from genome assembly GCA_003439945.1 of Dermanyssus gallinae. Classification (NCBI taxonomy): domain Eukaryota; kingdom Metazoa; phylum Arthropoda; class Arachnida; order Mesostigmata; family Dermanyssidae; genus Dermanyssus; species Dermanyssus gallinae. Next base: position 55,837 of record QVRM01004272.1, read on the forward strand.
GTTCCTGTTGGTATTGCTGTTGTTGCAGCTATTCTTTTCCCGCTGCCTATTATATGGTATTGCTGTGTCGCACCTTGATGCACCACCGGTCTACCTATCTATCAATATATCTATCTATCTGCCTGTGTTGTTATTCTTTGTCTGATATGGCCAAACATGACGTTCCTCCTAGCCCGACCTGGTATTCTGCTTAATCCTCCTGGTAGCAGCAGCAGCAGCACCAACAACGATGACAACAACAACACCCACAACAACAAGCAACAACAACAACAACAGCAGCAACAGCAGCAACAACAACAACAAACGCTAAACAATGCTACGCGATCACAATCGACCACAAGACGTCTGCCCACAACGTCGATCACCACCAACCACCATTGCCACCATTACCAACCAGGCACAGACCGACAGTCAAGACAGACCCCTGCAGTCGACCCGCGCTACGTCTGCGCTATTCCTCTGCGTCTATGATGCCTCCTTAGTCGCTTTTCCCTTTTTCGTTGTCGCCTGCTGTCGTCGTCATCGTCGTCGCCGTCGTCAACGTTAACCGCAGCAGCAGCACCAGAAGCGGCCGCAGGGCAGCAGATCGGCATGAATGATTGGATGAACCGTGACTAAATAACGACAGCGGCGACAACAACAACAGCAGCAGCAGCATCAACAACAACAACAACAACAACAGCAACACTGCTTCGAGCAGAGTATTACCACCACCACCACCACCACAACCACCACCTACCTATTAACCACCAACTAACCAGCAGCAACCGGCAACTTCAGCTGCACTTCTGCGCTCATTGCAGAGGCCTCCTCCTGCAGCTGCTTCTGCTGCCTACGCTGACGACTTGTTCGTTGGTTCGCTGGTTCGCTTGCGTGCGTGCTTGCCTCTCCCGTCGTTGCCAGTGGCATGGCGACCGTCATGGCGGCCATCTTGGAGCGGACGCTGCTCCTGTTGTTGTTGTTGTTGTCGTTGTTGTTGTGGGTGATGTCGTGTTGTTGTTGTTGTTGTTCCCGCTCCCACTTCCACTGCTCCCGCTACCCTCCCTCTTTCTTTTCCAGCCTTGTCGTCGTCGTCGTCGGCTCCCGCGACGGCGGCTGCTGCTGCTTTGTAGGTCAGAGCAGAGCCAAGTCGACGAGTCAAGCGCAAACTGGAGAGACAGGGAAAGAGTACCGAGTGTAGAGGGAGAGTGAGAGAGAGATGGAGAGAGTAAACGTAACGTAGAGATACAAGAGACACACACAGACACAGAGAGAGAGGGGGGGGAGAGATAATGTAACGTAGGAAGACGGGGTGGGGGGCGGGGTGTGTTGGGGGAAGCAAATGTAACGTAGAGATACGGAGAGAGAGAGAGGGATGATTGTGGAGAGTGGAGCTGGGTCGGTCACACCACCGCCACCACCACCACCATCACTCACCAATAATCTACCTTCCCATGAACAACGAGACAGCGGACACGGAAAACGGCCACGCACGCCAGAGGGGAAGAGCGGCAAAGGATAGGGAGAGAGATAGAGAGAGAGAGAGAGAGAATCACCTGGCCTGGCCAACTAGAGCTGCGCCAGCCAGGCAACCAGGCAAGGCAGACTAGCACGCCGCTGTTGATGCGACAGCCAGCAGAGCAGAGCTCTAGCTGTTCCTCCTCCTGCTAATGCTAAGTTATTTGCTGCTATTACTTTTGCTGCTTGTATCTTTACTGCTATTACTTTAGCTGCTGCTGCTGCTGTTGCTGCTATTACATTTGTTACTGCTACTACTAGCGCTTCTGCAGACATGGAGGCAGGCAGGCATATCTTTTGCTGGTTGTTGTCGTTGTCGTTGTTGTTATCGTTGTTGTTGTTGTTATTGTTGTTGGTATTATTGTTGTTGTTGTTGCTGCTGCTGCTGCTACTGTTTGTCGTTGTTGCTGCTGTTGTTATCGTTGTTGTTGTTGTTATTGCTGCTGTTTGTTGTTGTTATAATCGTTCGAAAAACGCGACATTACAATGGTGGTAGCGCTATCGTGAATGCGATTGTTGTGCTGGCTGGCTGATTGATTGATTAAGGCTTTTGGTAGCTTCTGCTTTCACCAGAGGCAGCACCTGCCAGCTTCTGTCATCATGGAGCTTCTGCTACTGCTGTGATACCTGTTCTCTTATCTTGCTATCTTCATTTTCTGCCTGCCTTCCTTGTTTCGTTTCTGCTCTGTGTTGGCTACCAAACGCAAGCAGAAAATGACGACATAATCATGCCGACGTGAGAGCTGTCGTCGACGTGAATATGTCGTCCCGGCGCCCAGTTGTGACAGACGGGCGCGATACTCTCATTCGGACAAAGTAACGAACGAATTTCATATATATATATATACATATATATTTACGATGCTGCCAAGTGCAATAACAACGACAACAATATCTAAAACACTCACAGCAATAACGACTTGGATTTCTCCTTTTCTTGCACTACTCTTCTAACACAACGACAACATACAACAACACCGCTGTCGACAATGTGCCGGCCGCCGCCACCGACAACAAGAGCAACAACCATAATAATAATAACAACAATAACAATAACAACAACAACCGCAACAGAAGCAATAAAATCTGGATCAAAAATATGTTTAGCAAAACTCTGTTAGCAAACGGTTGCCTGCCTGAAGGTCTTACAGAAACAAAACAACAAGAAAACGGTACGACTGACGCTTGAGATTCGTGAAACGGTGCAGCTATCTCTTAGTGGCACTTCGACCTAGTAATAGTAGCAGTAAGAGTAGCAGCTGCTGAAGTCGAAACCAAATCCGGGGTTCCACATCTAAATATAGACGAATCTCGACAACGTGGCTGGCGGTAAGGTACTCGTGTTCTCGTGCAGGAACACTAACAGAATGGTTATTATCCGATGCGACAGGAGCATCGCGATTGGAATAGAGATTTACATTGCATGTATATATATATATATATATATATATATATATATATATATATATATATGACGGGTGTTTACCGTATACACAGAAGCAAACATACGCTTATATGTATATGAATATATATATATATATATATATATATATACACACATATGGGCCTCAGCCTCGACGAACCCTCCAAAAATAGCTGGTTTCTACACTGTCCCCCGTAACGGTGCACACGTCCGCAAGAACCGAAATGTCATGTTCTCACCGTTATGATTAATTACATTGAATAAATTCGTTCTGAGTATTATACATTTATATATATATATATATATATATATATATATATATATACACTGTGTTTATGAATGTTCGTGCGTTTTCGCTCGCACATAGATCAATCGACGAGATATCAACCAGCCATTCGAGACTAGTAAAGCATATGATTTGTCAAGCCCGGTGGCGTGGTGGTGCATTCGTCTGCGCCTCGCGACCGGAGGAGACACATAGCGGGTGCGCGGGTTCGAGCCCCACCGTTGCCCCACCGTTGCCCCACGTTTGTATTTATGGGGGCCATCCGTCTATGAAGCAATGCGAAACGCAAGCGTCCCACGCACATGGTTAAATCTTGGCTGAGAGTCAGCCAAGTCAGAAAGTATTTTCTAGAGCATATGATTTATCCAGCCGATTATCTAGCCAGGAATCGAATCGCGTCGCACGAGACGCGCACGTACCTTATCCAGCGTGGCAAAGTAGTCCCGGAGGAAGGCGACAGGATTGCTCGGTCTTTGCATGCACAGCTGCACGATGCACTCCTTGAGCAGTCGCTGAACTTCGTGCTTTTCGCAGTACGCCTCGCACGCACGGATTGTGTCGTCTTCAGAAGCCTGGCCGGCCATCTTCATGTTTCATCCAAACAGCATCACGGCTGCTGCTGTTTCCTCGAGACTCGGAGACGGAACGACGACGAGGCGGAGATGCTGATCTTCTTTTTCTTGTTCTGATTTATCCTCCTCGTACCACTATTACTGCTGTTACTGCTACTGCTGTTTTTTTTTATTAACAGTATGATTTAGAGTACAGTATTCCACCAGCACTGCCTGAAACACGTTTTCTACTCCCGCTGTCGTCGTTGTTGCTATGTCGCTGTTGCTGTCGCTGATGCTGATGTTGCTGTTGCTGCTGCAACTAAAGCTGTAGTTTCATCTACTCCTTCTTCCTCTTCCTCCGTCGATTGGTGGCACTTATTTTTTGAAATCTACGCAACAGTCGGCGATTAGCAGCGGCGTTTGCACTGCGAGCATCACAGCTCCTCCACCACCAACACCACCAAGGAGGACATCTCCCCTCCTTCCTTGTAAGTCGGCGTCAGCAACGCGACTATGAATCTTAACTCTTGTGTCCGCTACTAACGGCGTTCCCGTTGCTGTTGCTGCTGCTACTGCTGCTGATGTTGTTGTTGTTGTTATTATCGTTGATGTTGTAGCTGTTGTTGTTGTAGTTCTGTTGTTGTGTAGTTCTTGTTGTTGTTGTTGTTGTTGCTGTTACTGTTTCTGTAGCTGTTGCTGTCCACGACGACGACGGCGACGATGTCCTGTGTCGCGATGCGTCCCGCTGATTCCCGTTCAGTTCACGTCTCACACACACGACGAGCTGCATACGCACAGAAGGCCAGACAAACTGAAACACTGACAAACATCCGCTCGTAGCGGCAGCAACAGCAGGCAGCAGTAGCTACAGCCGTCGAGTTGAAGTCGACTCGAACAACTACTCACTATACTCCTCTACTGGCTGCTTCCTCTCAGTCCGTTCAGCTGACACTAGTGTCCCTTTTTGAATCTCCCAGCCAGTTCCCGTTTCTCTCTTTTGGTATATACGTATCTCTCTCTCTCTCGCTCGCTTCCCCGTTCTCCTCTTTTCTCTCTCTTGCTCCGTCTAGCTTTTTCTCTCTCTCGCGCGCGCGGTGTTGATCTCGAACAAACACAGCATAAACACTCGCGCACTGTCACTCACATCCGCAGAGTCGCACAAACACCCACACACACACACACGGACACTTACACACGGACGCTTAACGAAGAAACACTCACTAGATGCCTCTCGTATATATATATATATATATATATGTATATATGTTTGTAGCCGGTCTCTCCTTATTCCTTGTCTCGTACTTCTTGTTCTTGTTCCTTTGGCTTGTTGTTGCCGCCGCTCCGTCCGTTCATTTACAGAGAGACAAGATCGACAGCTACGACCACGAGGAAACACACCGCAACAACAAAAACAACAACAGCAGCAGTAGCAGCAAGAACACTGGCACAATAACCACGACAACAGGAACTACCACACCTTCAGAAGCACCAGCAACGACAACAACAACAACAACAACAACAAAGAGAGTACTTACTAGTGGTCGTTGTAGTGCAAGAGTCGAAACAACAAGTCACAGGATTCGTCGGATTCAAAAAGGGGCACTCACGGCCGGGGTGGGAAGAACTCTTGGCCTCCGTCGGTGATAGAGGTGGTCAGTGGCCAATGGTCATTCTCGTCGTTGTATCTTGTTGTCCCTGTGATCCAAATCCTTGACCTGCGCTCTCTCCGTCTACGCACGAACGTACAACTAGTTGCGGTATATGCACCACCAATAACAGCAAGGGCAACAAAGGCCACAACGAAAACACAAGTAACAACGACCACAACTACACAGTACAGCCCCTCAATCAGCCATTCAATAACAAACAGTCAGTTAATCAGTAGGGGAGACGGCAGCGGGAAATCAGCGTCTCACTCCCAAGTCCCTCTTTCTCTTCGTCTTCCTCGGGGCGGCGGAGATGATGAAGCTTCGTTGGTGATGAAGGGAATTAGCACGGTGATGACGAGGAGGATGACGATGATGATCAAGACCAAGGCGACTAACTACTTCTACTATTACTACTACTGTCTAAAACGATTGTTCTGTTGCTGCTGTTGTTATTGCTGCTGCTGTGTCTTCTTCGTTCCGCCGGGTGTAGAGAACGTCGGCAGACACAACACGCACGAGGTGGCGTTCTGCGCGTCGTCGTTTGCTGCGCGAACGCGCTCCTCCACCGATTCCGGCCCAAAGGAGGGGGGAGGTGACAGAGCGCCGAGAGTCGTCAGCAATGGCTAGGCACATACAGAGAGCCACACGAGTAGACAGTCATACTATCGATAGATCAGTTGATAGCAGGCTGATATGAATGGACTGAGGTTGTTGTTGTTGTCGCCGTTGTTGTTGTTGTTGTGGTGGTCACTCGTGCTTAACGTAACTCTGCCTGTTAGTCCTCTGTCTGTCTGGCAGTCTTGGTCTTCGAGTGGTTTCTGTTCTGCACTGGTGCAGTGTAGTGAGTGACTCTATGCTACTTACGAGTACCAGTAAGGTCTGCCTTCGTACTGCCTAGTCTAACGTGCACCTACTGTGTTAGTTAGTTAGTTGCTGCCAGCTGACGGACGACCGTGATGATGACCGTGATGAGGTGCGGCTCCGACTGGTACCAGCAATCCGATTGGCGTTGGCGGCGTAACGTGACGGCGATCGCTAGCGTTGTCGTGTCTAGCGACAGCAGTACAGCAAGGCTAGTTGTACTGGGACGTAGGGCCGGCCAGTAGTTATAGGAGGAGTAATCGCCGCCGTAAAGGTCGTAGTATCAGTAGAAATAGTGGTTGTTATTGTGGTCGGTGTTGTTGTTGTTGTTGTCGCTGTCCTCGGTGTTGTTGTTGTCGGTGTTCTTGCTACTGCTGCTGCTGTTGTAGGGAGAGCAGATGAGACCGCTGTAGCAGCCTACGTCACCTGTGTTGGATCTATGATGTCCGTCGTCGTAGCAATCGTCCGACCAAGAAACAGACGATTCTGCTGCACGACTGTTTGCGCCGGTGTAGTGCGTGTGTCTGGATATGTGTCTGGGTGTGTGTGTGTTCGTGGACTCTGTGAACGTGTCTTCCTGCGGCCGGCTAAGGGATATGGGGTAACCAAGGGGTGCTCGTATCGGGGGCGGAGGAGAGGGCAGTGGAGCACTTGTGGGTGTCTCTGTACGTGTGTCTATATGTGCGGGTATGGGTGTGTTTGTCTGTCTGTCTGTCCGTCCGTCTGGCTGTTTATGATTGTGTGTATATGTACATATGTATATATAGGTATGTATATATATATATATATATATATACGAATGCGCCCGTAACGAGCTATCGCCAGCTTCGTAGTGTGTGTGTGTGTGGGCAGCTCGTCCTGGTTCGACGCGAAAACGCATCGAGAACACCCCCCCTAGAGAAAGAGGGGGTTCGACAGAGTTAGCGCTGTGAGACCATGCCGTGGCCTGCCGCCGTCGTGGCGCGCTGCCCTCGCAAACTACTCGGATTCGGTGAAGGGGAAGGAAAGGGAAGCAACGGGCATACAAGGCAAGGGCCGATGGAGAAGGCCGGCCGGCGGGCCCGAGGAGCAGTAGAAGAGAAGCGAATGGACCGCTGGAGTGATGGCAAACATGAAAGCAGTGGTGGTGTTGGTGGTGGTGATGGGTACCCTAAGTAAACGAGTGGGCGACGAGGTAGCGGGAGCACTTCAAAGGGGCGGCAGCTGCAGCAGCAATACAAGGAGAAAAAGACGCAGGAACAGCAGCAGCCGCCACCACCCCGCCGTCATCGGCAGCATCATCGCCGCCTTGTTTCTACTGAAAGGTCCTGTGCAGTAGAGGCAGGCCTCAACATCCTCGTCTGTCGAGGAAGGAAAGAGGTTCGCGCATGCGTCATTTGCTCGGATTCGTCGCTGTTACCGCTTTAGCTACTGCTGCTGTCGCTGCTTCTGCTGCCGTCTTTCTGCAGCCGCCGCCATCAACACCGTCGTTGTGGCCACCGTCGTGTTCTTTCTTTCAGCCAGGTGACCTCCTTTTCTTCTTCTTCTTCTTTCCTTTTTCTTGCCGTTTTCTTTCTCGTCGTCTTCGACCCTGTCCTCGTATCTGTCCTTCCCCGCGTCGTCCTCATCTTTGTCCCTTCCTACCTGTGCTCAGTCTAGATACACGAAACATCTTCTCACGCCCTACCAGAAGCAGCAACGGCAGCGGCCGCAGCAGAACCAGCCGCAGCTCTTCAGCTGATTGCCTCGTTAGGTTTACCTTCTACCTGGTCGAGGTGGTCGGTTGGGTTGGGGGATTGGGGTCTGGCGGTGGTCGGGGGATCCTTTTCCTCCTTGTACAGCTTTCTGCTTCCACTGCTGTGGGGCAGCTCCAATGGCGGTAGCAGTCGTAGTAGCAGTAGCAGCAGCAGAGCACCACCACCCCCACCACCACCAGGGCATGAGCAAGCAGGAACAACTGTCGAAAGAGATGACGACTGGACAAGGCCGATGGCGACTAACACGATGACTACGCGCACGGCCATGACTATTAAAGCTACAACAGCGGCGGTCAACACGATAGAGGCAGCCGCTGCCCGAGCGACCGCCGTGCACACATGAGCACCCATAGATACCCCTATTTATTGCCCCCGACCTTGGCCCAGCGGATGGGCGCAAGTAAGTTTCGGTAGTAGCAGCGGCAGCAGCAGCGGGACCAACAGGAGCTATACTCGTCGTACTACTCTCGCTACAGACGACAAGCTCCCATACGTTCTCGGTGCACTGACCATACCTGTAGCCAGAGGCCCCATGCATCCCTCGCTCACCACCGGCAGGTCTGCTAAGGGCCCTTTTCTCAACCCGCCAACATCGCCGTCCCCACCTGCCTAGGCATATACTTCGCTTTGCCAAACCTCGCTTCTTCTTCAGCAACAGCAGCATCAGCTTAGCTCAACTGCGCAAGGGCCGCTCAAGTGGGTACTGGCAGCCGCCGTGATCACACGTAGCTGCTTCATTCATAGAGGTTCAGCTCCCTTCTTTTCCTCCGTCGCCTCCCGCCCACCGGATAGCGTGGGCAGAAGTTCCCAGTGCCCTCCTGTCGTCGTCGTTGTGTTGGTTGTCTGCAGGCCAAACAGGTCTGAACGCCCACCGCGCCTCACCTAGAATGCCTGCGGTTTGCAGAAGGCCTGGCTATTCGACGGTCAGGAAACCAACGAACGATCGAATGAACGCATAGCCAACCGACCGGCCGACCGACCGAATTCGACATTCCATCGGCATCTATCTGCTGCAAGTGCCGCTTTAAAGTGCCGCCTTCCGTATTTGCCCGAGACGTTTCTATCCACTGTCGTACTCTCCTCATGCCTGCGTCTGGCAGAAATGTTGCTAGAGAAAAGTAGAGACGGTCGTGGCGATTTCCAGACATAGACACACGTCCGCGCTAGTTCAATAGTGGACATTGTTTTTGAGGCAAACTAGGCAAACATTATGATGTAGCCATATACGAGGGAGCAAACGCGCTATGCGTGCGTATACACGCACACATACAGAGCCTTTGGCCTATGTCAGCAGCCGAAACCACTTGTCTCGGCGTGGTATAAGGGACTAATGCGCTAGTCATGGTTGTCACTGACTGGGGTACTGCCGGTTCGATCCCTGTTGTTGATCAAATTTTCTTTGAGCGATACTCCTTGAACATAGATAATAAACTATACTGCTGAGAGTCAGCGCTGCCATGCTGCCACAAGGACTGTTGGGGAGACCCTAGATATCTTAACATGTCCGGCCCTCGGGGCATTGGAGATACGCCTGACGTTCCAAGCCCAAGTAGAGGAAGAAGGGTGGCCTAAAATAAAAAGCTGCCTAGAAATAATTGTTTTTTAATTCTAGCTGCCGAGACTATCAAAGCAATCCGGAACTGTTGGTAAAATGTCAACAACCCATCGATGTTTGGCTTTTTTGAAATTATTATATCAAAAAAGTATGCTACGTAGTGACATGCTTTGCTAGTGTTAAGTAAGTCATCAAAAAGAAACAGAAAATGCGAATGAGAACCAGAGGCTATCAAGGGGAACAGATCCTATCAGACACTCGGACGTACCGCACCGTACCTACGAGATAAGAAAATTGTTATCTTGTTACTCCTTATTTCAAAACCTATATATATGATGTACACTGATCCCAAATTTGAACTTCGTTTCTTATATATGGGAGATTTCGAAAATGCCTGATGCATATGCGTCACTGGCTTCTAACAGTGCGAAACTTTCAGACCCACTAACTTCGACCCTGTAAACTTGACAGAAACGTATTACGTGTTACTTTCTTGTCATCTACATACTGTACAGTAAGTGGCTTTGCGTAGCAATATTAGGCCGAAAGTGCCGCTCGAATTAAGTCGCAGTGGACTTTCACTTATGAGAGAAATGTAACAAGTGTAAAAGCTGTCACTAAAGGAGAAAAGTTGCGTGGTCTTTAAAGAAAATAGCTTAGTCCCGCAGCTATATATGTAAATAGGCTCATAGAAATTGCTGACTGCCGTTCATCACTTTAAATCAGTAGGACTCTGGTATGTACTTAGCACTCTAGATAGTGACTAGTACTACGAACCACTACCATCTTCCGAACTCCATATTCATAAGATATAGAATATTTACGCAGTAGACTTTGTTGCGTAAGCTGTTTTTTGGCCTTGTTAAATCGGTTTCAATTCAAGTTTGAATTCGCCTTTATTGGGTCAAAGAAGAAAGGACACAAATACATCTAATGCATGTTTTGCCAACGTAAAAAATTATTTTTATTAATTTAATTATATTATTTTCAAATAATACATTATAATGCATTATTGTATATAAAGATAAATTTATATAAATATATATTGTAAATAAAATTACAAATATTAAAACAATAAACCTAAAAGATTTACTAAAAAATAAAATACCTAATAATTTTGAAAATATAAACATAAAAGGAGGGAACCCTCCCATTAATAATATATACATACGTGAATGTATTTATGTATGTATATATATATATATATATATATATATATATATTCAGTTTTATTAAGAAAGTAAGTGGAGCGACAATTATCTCCTGGGAACGTGTGCACATGTGTATATATATACATAAGGCGAGCACTGCCGAGTGTAAAAACGTATTGTAAATGATTAATAAATCATCACATTATTTTCTATATATGCGCTGTTCCAGAAAGTTTTGCCAGTTATTGAGCTTAATTATTTTCTTTTAGAATTCTACTTTGTGTAGTAAAATATAAATATATTCTCTGCATGTACAGCGTTTATTGGAAGTGCAGGCCGTTGATTGATACCACCGTTAAACTCATGCAAAGCATGATGAGTAAGATTATTCTCTGTACAGTCCTGCAAGCTTCGTTCCCTACGCCAATGTGTGTAGCCTAAAAAACGAGCACGAATTCCAGAGCTGTGAGGGAAAAACAGACTTTGCTCACCTTGATACTTCGGAACTGCGAGAGTGCAAATCAGCCGTGGTGTATAATACCAAACTCCACGGTAATAAAGCATTGTAAAATGAAGACAACCGTGTGGCGCTCTCAAGACACAATATCATATTATTTGGAAGCTACGCCATCGATGCTAGAAAACTTTGTCCACTGTTTTGACAGAGTAGATTTGGAAAATACAATGATTCTCCGCGGCAATCTCCTGCCCATTGAATAAGAAGGATAATGTAGGAACAAAAGTTCCCACTAAGACGCTGGCATCCCGCAGCACAGGAGTGATACCTAAAGCCAACGAGCACACCTATATTGCGTCACAAGGCAGACCAGCACTAGATGTCTTATGTACGAATACAAAGAAGTGCGACATCGCATACAGGGGCCGCAAATACACAATATCCCGAGGACGGAGAATGCGTCAAATGAGAGCTCCCTTGAGTGGGATCAAACACTGACTAAAATAGAGGTGCTATCCTACAAGACAAAGGCACTGGGGTCGAACTCCTGGAAGGGTCCCAACCAAATAAATCAATACCTAATACCCGACTTGAAGTCCGTTGAATCCATACGAAGATATGCAGACGTGAGAAATATTACAAAGTGTCCTCTCAGCACAGGTATACATTTAATTAGAAATCATGCGACCTCTACCATCAACGATGTTCTGGCTCCCTCCTATCTGCACCACAGTTCACTAGAGGCGGAATGGGTTGCAAAGCGCGCAAAAAATGAAAAAAACGCAAGTACCGGGAACTCAAGACGGACTATGTCGTAGTGCCAATATCTACGAATAGTCCAGGTAAGCAAGGCAACTAAGAGATCAGTGAGCTGGGCAGACGGATTACAGATCTCACAGTAAATCGTTGCGAAGGCGAGTTTTATGGTAACTACTGTCCCTTGCAGTGTGTTGAGTAAACGTCGCTTGTATTGTCGGTTTCATGGCATATGATTTAGGAGCTAAAATGAGACAAGTAGTACACCTTATAATAATAATAATATATAGAGAAGGCGCAGAGGCTATTGTACATGTTGAACGCACTTTTTTGGAAACGAAAGGTCTCATAAAAGTACTCGTCAAACTAGACTTCCGAAACGCGTTTAACACAATACGAAAGGACAAGATTTTCAACGAAGTAAAGAGAAAAACTCCACTACTCTATCCGATGATAAGGCAGGGTTATAAAGATTCCTCGAATGCTCGCTTGGAGCACAGATATAACCATAAGATCGCAACTTGGCAGCAGGGAGACCCATTGCGGCCATCTCTGTTCTGCCTCAGCATTTCGATTGGCGAGGGATTTGCAGACTTTATTGAACTTCGAGGAACCGAGAGAACTCAACGCTGTCAAAGGCGAGGTTTTAGCTGTCGGAGGTACCCCTCAAAATCAAGCGCAATATATACAAGCAGTCATGGAAACACTTGCTGGGATATTTCGTGCAACTCAGGATAACCTAGATCTTCTAAGTACTCCTGTAATGCCTAAAGGAATTTCACGCGCTCTCGATGCTAAGCGTGAGACCCTGTTAAAGATCCGCCCACGACTAACACGTATGCGCCCGCAGATGGCTCTGTGTCTATGGAGACACAGTCTTGGTTTATTCAAATTTGTCTACATGCTACGAACATGTAACTCTGAAATATATTAAAGGTCTTGCAGCCTACGACGAGACCACCAGAGACATTCTAAGCGAGATACTAAACATAAGCATAGAAGGGAACATGTGGGAGAGAGCTCGCCTTCCCATCGGGATCGAAGGTCTTGGAATAATAAGAGTCACAGATCTAGCTGCGGTGTGCTATGCTGCATCCCTGAATCAAGTTGGCTACCTGGCGGAATCAGTCATGGACGAGGATGAAAGATTAAATTAAAAAGGCAACTATGGCGGCAGATACCACAGCCTGGAGTCAACTCAATCTTGGCCCCTTTGAGAAAGCATGTAAGTTAAAATCTTCTTGACGCTTACAAAACTAAGAAGTCCGCACGAGATATAACAAATAGCCTAACATCAGCAAGAAAACGTGCCGTCTTTCTAGCGGCTCAAGATTCCTTTAGCAGGGGCTGGCTTTAAGCGCTGCCCTCCCGTCAGCTTGGCACCATGCTGGACCCAAACTTCTTCCGCATGGTGTCAGCCCTTAAGATAGGCGTCCCCGTCTGCCAGCTCTTTTCTTATCTGCCGTACGGCCAACCTGTCGACTCTGACGGCCTACGCCTGACGGTCTGAAAAATCCCGGCAGACTTACAGGACACGCTGAACTCAACGCCATAGTAAGAAGGGTTCTTAGAAGGGCAGGGATGCCATCTACACTTGAGCCGAAGGGTCTTAGTGGCGATCGACGCAAGGCCATGTTTTTTAGACAGATGATGCCGTTGGCCGTTAGTTGAGGGAACGAGGTTTGTATCATAGGCGCCGTGAATTGACAGGAAGCAAGCAGAACATGATGGATCTGGCTTAATAATAATAATAATAAAACATTTCCTTCATCGCAGCTGGGCACCACGCTGGACAACACCTCCTTCCGCATGATGGCCGCCCTTGGGATAGGCGTTCCCATATGTGAGCCATACGACTGCGGGGCGTGTGGGAAAACAGTGGATAAGGACGGACTGCACCCTTTGAGCTATATTAAGAGTCCTCCCAGACACGGGGAAATAACGCGATCCTAGAAAAGGCTTTCCGTAGAGCCGACATGTCAAGTACTCTGGAGTCCAGGTTGGGCCTCAAAGACACCAAATGACAGACGGAGTCACCATCCCGCCATGGTCCAAAAGCAAATGCTTGGTATGGGATGCCACGGTCTTATGTATAGTGGCTCCGTCATACTTGATGCATAGCGCCACCAGATCAGGGTGGGTTCCGAACACGCCGAGATCGCAAAAATACGCATTTACTCTGATTTGAGAGAAAATACCACTTTCTACCTGTCGCTATGGAAACGATCAGCATGAGCACAAGTATCTTCCTCAAACACCTAATCAGGTATTACAATTTGTGCTAACCCGGTGACCAGCGCGAGGGCGAGTTTTTGCGTTTTAGCAACTCTCGCTTGCAGTGTGTAATGGAAACGCCGCCGTTATCATCGGCTCTATGGATTGAGGAGTGGTGTCTGGGGCTGAGCCTAGGCGGGTACACGTTTAGGTCCCACAATTGTAGAGAAATAGTGAAATATTAAATATATACTAATAATAACAGTATAGAGGCAAACATCACGTGATCATCATGTCACGTTGCTTCATAACACGTCTCAGAAGTTACAGTCCAGCACATCAGCCCGGCCATAGCCGCAGGCTTTCCAGGATGCCAAAGAAGCTGCTGATACAAGATTCGAAAACCTCGCAGGCCTAATCCCAGAGGCAAACAAACACCTGCAGAGGTCCTATGACGATCTCATAGTATCCAAGAAATATCAGCGTTTACTGTCCGATGCACTGTCCACGGCAGACAAAATCCGACTACAGGCGGTTGTCCAAAAAAGGGCTAGCAAATAGCTCCAAGCCATCCCTTCCTCAAACCTTGGCACTTTACTTGATCACGAAAGTTTTCGTCTGTGCATCGGCTTGAGGTTGGGAACAAGACTAACGGAGGAACATCGGTGTCCGTGCGGAGCACGAGTGGACATTTGTGGAACCCACGAGGTATCCTGCAACAGAAGCGAAGGACGTCAAAGCCGTCACAGCGAGATTAACGAAATTACCGCCCGGGCCTTAAGATCAACTTTACTGCCATGCATTCGAGAGCCAACCGACCTCCTGAGAAGCGACGGAAAGAGGCCTGACGGTCTCACGCTTATCTTTTTTGAAAGGGGAAAGGCGCTTATTTGGGATGCTACAGTCACCGACACGCTCACCCCCTCGAACATGGAGGCTAGCGCATCGCGCAGCACGCAAGGCTGAACGTCTAAAGATTAACAAATACGCCCAGCTCACCAACGAGTTCATTTTTGTGCCACTAGTATTGGAGACACTAGAGGGACCTGGCCCTGAGGCATGGTCGCTTTTACAGAAGATTGGCAAACGAATTGAACTCACGACGGGGGACAAAATACCTTTCGACTTTCTACTCCAGCGGCTATCTCTGGCGGTTCAGCGCGGCAATGCGGCAGCAATTAAGGGCACAATGAGGGGCTGCCTCGAGGATAAGCTCGATTGGTAGCACCCCACACACGCCCAAGGGTAGTTAGTTATTCATATTTCACTGTAACCACAAAATGAAATAAAACTATTGCATGTGAATTTAGTGGATAAAAAGGCATACGTGTATGTACTCAGTCAGAAAGCTCTGTAGGTTAGTGAGCTTAACTCTATCCAGCGTATTCTGACGGAGACGAGGATGTGCTGTCAACAACGGCCCTCTATTATTGTTGTGATCCGTGCTTTGGGGAACCAGTTGGTACTGAACAGATCTCGATGCAAGAAGTGTCTTTGAGAGTAAAGAACAACGTCCACATGTTATTATACAGGTAGTTCAATAAGTTCTTAGAATGAAAACCAAGAATTTTCCAAATCATGTTTTTAAATTTATCTTATTCGATATACTCCCCGAGATGCTCAATACACTTTTCCCACCAAGATTTCAGAGCTTTTATACCTCTTAAGTAGAATTCCGCGTCTCTAGACTGAAAATAGGCATTGACAGCAGCCTTAACCTCTTCATTGCTGGAAAAAACGCTTTCCACCGAGACTATTCTTCAAATGTCCGAAGAGGAAATAATCAGAGAGGGCCAGGTCTGGAGAATAGGAAGGTTGTTCAATAAGTTCGATCCTCAGTTGGGCCAGTTTTGCCGATGCTTGCCGGGACTTGTGTGCAGGAGCATTGTCCTGGTGAAACAGGACAACCTTCTTTTACAAAGCGGGCCGTTTCACGATGAGTTCTTGCTAAAGGCAGTCTAACAGTCTTGCCTAATATTCTCCTGTGATCGTTTTACCGCTCTCAAGGTAGTCGACCAGCATTATTCTACGTTGGTCTTAAAAAACTGTAGCCATCACCTTTCCGGTCAATGCCGTTGTCCGCACCCTCTTCGGAGGTCTTTCATCAGGTGCACACCTTGGCAAGATGCTTCTTGGGTCTCGGGAGTGTAGTGATGGACCCAGCTTTCATCGACGGTCATGAATCTGCGCCAAAAATCCGACGGATTGTTCGACATCTTGGCCAAATTTCGCTGTGAAGCGAAAACAGGCGCGTTTTTTTGGCCTTGGTTGAGCAAATGCGGCAGCCATTTTTCTCTGAGCTCTTTCATCTTCATGTTTTCGTGCAGGATGAAATGCACACTACCCAAACTGATCCCCAAGGCCTCCGCTATCTCCCTAATGTTCACTCGCTTACCTGCGGCAACGATTTTCCGCACGTTTTCCACGTTTTCCTAATCAGTTGCCGTTTTTGGGCGTTTTGAACGTAGTTCATCCCGGTGCTCCTGCGACCTCTTTTTAACTCATTAATCCAGTTGGAAACAGTGGCAAAACATGGCGCAGAGTCACCGTACACCTCGTCTAACTCAGTTTTTACTTGGGTCGCATTCCAACCTTTGAAATAAAATGCTTGATAACCACTCGAAACTCTTTTTCTCCATTTTTCAAAATCACGCCGATACGTTGCACGGGAAAAGCGATCAAACGAAATCGCAACGGCCAATCACCATAATATTTTGACTGCTGGCAGTCGAAAAGTTGCAGTTCCTAATAGCGGTGGAAGCGCGCCAAAATTCGAATTCTAAAAAGCTCTCATTCTAAGAACTTATTGAACTACCTGTATATATCACTGTAATAAAGCACATGTTTATAAGTAATAAAATATTATCGAGCTAGTTGCGTAAGAGAAATAGATCTCTGACAGGTAGAGATGGTAGATAGGACACGGTTGGTCACACAAACGGCACACACAGCCGACGCAGATCGTAGAAGTCTTTCCGATGACAGAGTTTGTGGTGGAATCCGTGGCGTGATTGGGTCACAAGATGTCGGTTGGGTTGCAGTGATTTCTGCCAGTGCTGCGTGACTATTGCTGGCGGTTTGAAGAAACTTGCGGGTAATTGCTCGACCTTTCTATGTGAAGTTTTCTTTGAACTGAAGAAGAGCAGGGGTTTCTGAGAGACTGAATATAGTAATTAGATCTTTGTAGTTTTTTTTTATTTGGACCGTTCACACTACTGTGATACGGCAAGTTTATTTTAAGAGAACCACGGAAATGTTTTTCACTTTACTTCGTGGTGTGTGTAGTAGTCAGCGGTTAGCTGGTCGTCAGCTTCTCTCCCTCCGCTTTCTTTCATGCTTCAGTTCCTCTTTTTTCTGCATAATCTTCTCGATCGCTTTCACTCCCAGCAGCCACTTTTCCTCGCCTTCGGACATCCATGCTACCAGTTCTTTTACTGATCGTCCTTTATTCTGAAAGACGCTCAGCATCGTTCTTTGCTCTTCGAGCGCTGGGCAGAAGCAGACGGTGTGGGTGACGTCGTCCACCTCGCTCGTCTCGCACGTCACACACCTCGGGTCCTGCACGACCTTGATCTTGTACAGGTACGACTGAAAGCAGCCATGACCCGTTAGAACCTGTGTAAGTTGATAAGTTGTCTCCCCGTGGCCTCTGTTAAACCATGTGACCAGGTCGGGGATTAGGTGTCTGGTCCACGCTCCGGGGGCGTCGTCTGGCGTACAGCTCCACTCGTGCTGCCATTTCCGGAGCGTCTCTTGACGGCTTTCTTGCCTTCCTCGAGTGGGGTCTTCTTTCCGCCGGCATCTTTCGTCTATTAGCAATGGCCAGGGGACAAGTCTGGCCAGGGCTATGACGGCCTTGGTCTCTACCGTCCTGTACGCTCTCGCAACCCGTATGGCCATTTTTCTCTGTATTTTTAGAAGTTTGCTCCGCTTCTTTTTCCTTTTCATTGCGAGAGGCCCCCAGACTGGCGCGGCCTAAAGGACAATGGAATCTGCCACTGTCGCAAGAAGCCGGCGCTTGCCCTCGGACGCTCCTCTAAATCTTGGTAGGATTCTGGCGAGGTTGGGGACTACCTTGCCTGCTTTCTCTGTTACATTTTCTATATGAGCGTTTCCCGTGAGAGCACGGTCAACGGTGACCCCCAGGTACTTCGCTGTCTCGTTGACTGCAATTTTCACTCCATTCAGAGTCAGGTTCGGCTTGGTGTGGACTTAATTCCCTACTAGCATCACAGCCTCGCTTTTTTCCGGTGCTAGTTCCATCCCGTGGTGTTTCATCCAAGTTTCCACCTGATGGAGCGCTTTTTGGGCCTTCCGCTCCAGGAGACCCGGGTCTCGATCTGTGACCATTATGGCGAGGTCGTCCGCATACGCGATCGTTTGTACTCGCTGCGCCTGGACTACTTCTAGCACTCCGTTGTATGCCATATTCCAGAGGAGAGGGCCCAGGACTGAGCCCTGGGGGACCCCAGCCGTCATAGGAAACTCATCCTCTCCGTACATCACCGCTCTGTCTTTTAGGTATGACGCAATTACCCTTTGCAGATATTTGGAGATTTGGATGTCTCTCATGAAATCTATAACTACTTGCCACCGTAACGAGTTAAACGCGTTCCGTACATCTAGGAGGACGACGAGGCACAGCTCTCTCGACCACTGGTTTCGTTCTCTCTGCCTCTGGGCCTCTTGTAGAATCCGTTCTATAGCCATCTCTGTTGATCTTCCCTTTCGGAAACCGTACTGTGAGTCTGCCAGAGCTCCCTTGTCCGAAAGCTCCGCAGTCAGTCTCATGTTAACCAGTATCTCGAAAGCCTTACCTATCGTATCCAGGAGGCATATTGGGCGATATCCCCCTGGGTCCGTAGGGGGCTTTCCTGGCTTTCTAATTAGGGCCAGAATGGCTTTTTTCCACTCCCTCGGATAGTGTCCTTTGGTCCAGATGATGTCTGCTATCCTTTTAAAGACCTCCGGTTTCTCTTGCAAGAGTATTTTGATGGCTTCTGCCGGAATTCCATTGGGTCCAGGCGCTTTTCTATTGGGGAGGCGCTCAATTATCGCTTTAATTTCCCCGGCCGTGGTCAGGGGGATGTCCTTCTAGATCTTTGTAGTACGAATATATTAAGTAAGATGTAGAACGTAGTATCTTCTACAAGCCCTTAAGTAGAAGTCATAAAGTAGGTTAAGCTTACCGTTATTTCGCGTTCTGTAGGAACCCAACGGCTAGCTTGAAAAACGTGGGATTTACCTTATCTAGTTTATTCAGGTGTGATAGACTGAAATGCTCCCTTATGACCTGGATGCCGTAGGCCGCCACCGAAGCAACTTCCAGGTCAAAAGGTGCTTTTAGCGTACTCAGAGATAATTTGTGGGTCTTACCAGTTGTGGAAATCCAGATTAGACTTTTCCTCGTCGGTTTGGTAATGTGTTATCCGAAAATTGTGCCCATCATCGAAAAGTTGACCCCAAGGTAGCAGAAGGTGTTAACAAACCCGACTGCACCAGTACTGAGTTTCAAGTCTTTAATTTTCTCGGCGTTAATCTGAAGACCGTTGTTCTCTTAGTAGTACCTTTCCAGGGCGCTTATGTTTCGCTGCAACTTCAACTTTTTTTTTAATCTGGGAGGTTTCGGGAATGCATGATGCACATGCGCTACTAGCAGCCTGCGTGACTAGTGTAGGACTCCCAACACCTGGGGACCAACACCTGTATTGGCGAGCTTTTGGGGTACAGCATTGCGCGGAGGATGTCAAAGGCGGACTTCAGACCAACAACTAAGGCATATATAGAAACCTTCCCCGTGACTTAAGACGTTCCAGGTTTTTATCACCTCATATTAAAATTTCGTGCATGCTGTTGTAACTGATTATCATTCACGAAGTCCATGCTGCTCTTGCGGCATTATGTTGCGGTGATGGAGGAATGTCGAACAGCGTGTTGTGATCACCGATGCCGAATTCTTATAAATACAACTCTTCTTGGCAATGCCTTTCCAAGATCAGACATCAGTAGGATCACTTTTTCCTTTTGGGATCACCTTAAGCATGCACTCCCGCCATGCTTCCGGGACATGGCCCTCATCTAGGCATCTGCTAAAGATTGCAAACAGAACAATCCAGATATGAGGAGTGTCTTTGGGGTTTTCATTTCCGAAAGCTTTGAGGTTTTCATTTCTGAAAACGAAATCCTGGAGATCCAAATGAGAATCACCTGCGGTGAGGTAGGGTCGTTTCTGTGCTTCCAAGACTAATCGTTATTTCTGTTTTATGAAGAATTTCTCCTTTTTTATAGATGTAAGAAATCTGATCATTTTTGCGCAGGTCTAAGTAAGCGTTCCGAAGCGTTCCCTCTGTACCCCATGCTGATAGCAGATTAAGCAAATGTTGGTGAAGATAATAACATTCCCGATCGAACCATGCGGCGGATTTCCACTTCAAAGTTTGGGCTGACTCTATCACTGCTGTTGAAAGAAATTCAACGACATGAGATAACGGCTGGAACTCAATCGATTGAAGAATCCACTCCGTTCTTCCCGCACTCCGCAAATGCAAAGGTAATTATTCCCCTAGTTGGGATTAAGTGATTAAGCTGGGATCCGAAGTCGACAAGTGTTACAATCGCTTCCGCCGATCTTTCTAGCATGTCATACTGACCCCAACCCTTTAATCGGACTCTTAGCCTCTAGGCGTTTAGCTTTGCTATCGTTCACTCTATTAATCATGGCGTTGTCTCTACTAACTTACCCGAATACATGCTTGCCAATGAAAGGGCCCGTGATCAAACTCAACGTCTTGGCTTATGTAAACATTACCCACGATCTTTAGATAGACTTTTAATTTAATTATAAGCGCTCAACTAACAATAGTTAAACGCGTTGTAGTAAATTTCTACTACGTACGATGCTCTAGCGTGATGTTAACTTCTACGAATGCTTTTTAATGTTGGTAGCAGCGCTTGATACCATGTGCGACTCTGATTTACGTGCTATTAAGTTCGAAGTCTGTAACACGCCTGGTTAATGCTGTGCTACTCGTGATCAGCACAGATTTACTACAACTAACTGCCCAACTCGTACGTTGAAGAACAGAACAAGATTGATCAAAGCGAGGCTCTGAAATCAATGTGTTAAATACTGCACACGCATGCAGAAGCTGTATGAGGACGTACAGACATAAAGCGTATAGCTGAAAATTAAGAAAGATTTTGCGCGGATTTCCTTGCTGCAATACTCCTTCAGTAATTCCCTGCCCTGCGATACGACGGAGGGAAAAGAGGAGCGGGTTTACCAAATCAGATCGGAACTCCCGTTCGGCCCCACGAGAACAGCGCAACTAGAAAATGGCACGGTAGAGGTCGGCAAAAGTGCCGACGGTGTTCTTGTATTTCTGTCTATAGCGTATGCTCTACAATAACAATAACAGCCGATTGACTGGAAGAACGTCAAAGAACAAACAGCAACAACTACTGCGATTAGAGCCATGCGGATTATTTATTGAGATCGAGCTGCAGCTAGGGCGACGGCCAACTTCGCGCCAGGCTTTGCTAGGTGGCGACCACCGTGCCATGACGAGCGCGAGGTTATTGGTTTTTCAGGGTACGGCTTTTTTCCTCTCCTTGACGTCGTACGCCAGCCAGTTGTTCATTTCATTGATATATCTATATGAATAGGGCTTCGTTGTGCCGTCGCCATTGCGCTGCGGCGTCCGAATGAATTTTGCGCTTGCGTACGCAAAAGCCTAGTGAGCAAGCATGTCTGTCCGGCCGAGGACGAATCTCCAACGCCGCTCGCTGTGGTAAAAGCGCTTCTGGGCCGTCTGGGTGGGTGGGGCCTTCGTCCTTCTCGCCGGCAACGTGTTGGTTGGGGCTCGGCTCTGCAATCGAGAGCAGACGTGATAACAACGAGATGTTAGACGAAGAACGAATGCTCTGCACTAGGGACGACACATATACTTGCTACACACTTCTATTGTTCGATTCGAAATAAGATTCTGCTAGCAGCATCGGTCGCTAGGCCCCATTCTCTTATATCGCTTACTTGCAGCGCTTGTGGGCCTGCTCTGAAATATGAACGATAAGCACTTCTACTGCCGCTACTGTTACTGCTAGCGTCATGACTTCTAATCTGAAGTGCCTTAAAGCCTGAAAAGCATATATATATATATATATATATATATATATACCCTCACAAACCCTGTTGTAGTTAGTTAACCATAATTCCCCGCAACCTTAGAATTAAAAATTATATATATAATATATATATATATATATACGCATATACAGGCATGTATGAAAATAGCGGCAAAGCTTCAAATTCGCATCAGGCGACTTTGAAATTGGTCAGCAAAAAAGACATTATAAAGTCTACGCAGTTAACCTCGTTATATATATATATATATATATATATATATATATATATATATATATATATATCAGAAAACCAAGTGCCGATCACCCGTATTTAAAAGGCCTAATAATTTCATTGAAAAATGTTTCGTACTTCCGTATTTCGTAAAAAAATCCAGCACGTTATCCGTGCGACTTAATTAGCGTTGTTGGCTCTTACCTTCTTTTAAGACAATTAAATAATGTTTCTTGGAGCGCTGTTAAGCGGCCGCGAGCGCTACTGATTAGTACGTGTAGTGTAGGGAAATTATGAGCCCTTTTCGCCTTTGAAACGAAAGGGTGATTGTAATATCCTAAATAATTACCCATAACCATAACCAGCAATGAACTAGTACTAAGCCAGATATACGGTAAACTCTAAAACAAGGCTGTGTATAAAACAATTTTTTAATGTATAACCTTGAACAATCACATGAATAAAGCTAAAATTTACAACCTCCTTGGCGCTGAAGCTTTAGGACGCCATTGAAATGGTACAGGTCGCACCACTGGCCGCACATATTGCATATAATCTTAGACTTCCGAGACTTTTAGGATTTTCTTCCGCTGGTAGATATTTACCACGGCAAACCTTGAGGCTAGATGCGAATCCTCGTATTTTTGCTTTCAATAGTCTAACATCCTATCTTGACCTACAAACCATTTTTGCTCCCTAAGCACAAAGATTCTTATGAAAAACTATCTTTCAAGATGAATTGAACATCCTTTGCGAATCGATAACTAACAATGAAGTTGGTTCCAATAAATATGTTAGTCAACTTTACATAGATAAATAGGTTTTATTATTTCCATAAAGACATTAAATGCTAGTATAATGTGTTATTACACGTCTTTTTGTCATTTTGTATATTGCATTATGACTGATAAGATTAACTCCTAAGCATATTTTCAAGGACGTTGGCTTTAATTGATTCAAGATCGTTTTTAGGTTTGCCTTCATTGGTTGAGGCCATATCACCCAGTGGAATGACATTTAGTCTAAAAAGGCTAATAGCTACCTCTAGAGAGAGCACATGAGGTTTATTTGAAGTACCGAGAAAGTGACGCCTACTGTCAATATTTTTCCCACATGCTTGGAGAAATATTTACCTGCGTATATATTTTACCGCGATTGCCATATTGCCTACTGAATATTATCTGCGAAGGCTCCTCTTCGAAAGGCGGTTTTTCTAGATGTGAAGGTCGGAGCGGGGACGTCGAAGCAGAGCAGGCTCGCCACAGCGCCACGCTGTGATTGTCAATGAGATCCGTGCAGTTGCCAGGCTGAGCCCAGGTGTTTCGGTCTGATTCATTTAGATGAAAGCTAAACCCTGCATCTTCATTTTAAGAATGTAGTTTACGTACGAATGAAATCTTTAAAGTCTTTAAAGACAACGGACACAATTCAATCGCCAATACACTCGTAGAACTTCATAGATGTCTATATCGAAGAAGCACTATTATTGCATGTCAATTAAGGCCGACTAAACAAGAGGGATAGTGTACTTAGTGAATAAGGCGTTATTCAGAGTTTTGCGAAACAATTTCCGGTGCGGTTCCAGAACTGCTGATGTCGGAATTTCCCTCCTTCTTCGGTAAGGGTTCAGTGAGCAAGCACCTTGTAAAGATTGTTTGAAACTTATATTTATAACGGATACTTTCATCTGGACAATGAATCAAGGTCTGCAAAAACCTAAGAAGGACTATCGAAGCCGCACCCAGCGGTTACCACGTTTGAGCATGCAGCATACTATATCACCGTTGTCGGTACATTTAGTATGTCAACAGATTGGAGCTGAATTGAAATAGCAAAAACAAATAGGACATTTGCGCATCTCACATTATGATCGTGGTTTAGCCGAGCTGAAATTCAAGACGAAAACTTATAGCAGCATATAGTAGTCATCTACCAACCAAATTAGAAGGAAGTGGGGGTTCGATTATGATTAGAATCCCGCTGACGGGTAAGGAAATGCTCATACTGGTAGCGAAGGAAGTCACCTAGCTCGGTTTTTGGATTGTTCTAATTGCCTGCGCGATGACACATGGTTCTTTCGACAAAAACGTAAGTAAAAATGTTTGTGACCGAGAGTCTAAAGAGTTCCACAGTCAACCTCAAAGAAACATATGCTCGATGAAACGTATTCTAGTTTCTTAATGGAACGCCAAAAGCATCTCTCACGTCAAGCTCTGTGGACAAATCAAATTATCAGTACGGTATTTTACTGCCAGCAACCCTAACGAGTCACAGCGATAATAGACCTAGGCAGGGCATGTTGAGATGGACCCGAACCATGCAATCTAGCATTTTCCCAACACTTTTGTGACAGCTGAAATATGTGGCAAACCCAAGTTTACTTGTGGCAGCTAGGGGTTAAAACTCTATCTAAGGACAATAACTAAACCTTTGGAAAAACTGCATCTTAGGGCACATCATTTGTTAGACTTTAAGAAGAGACTTCTACAAAAGACGGATCGAAAGGTTGAATATTTATTGTCATGAGGCCGTTGAAAAATAGGAGCTCATTTTAATAGTTAAATGTACTCGTGATACCCGGTAAATCCTTGCAAAGAACACAGAAGTATCCTCGCGCACTCAATATAATGTCCTTAACCTATTAACGTTAGCCCCGTTTACAAATCTTTAGAAAGGTTGTCTTGAAATAGCCATATATGTTAAGATATTATTTTCAGAGTTCGGCAACAAAGGCAATATCTAAAGCGAGTAACAAGCATCGCATACATTTGACTAAAACTGACTACACGAATTAGTTAGGAGGTCATGAAATTTATTCGTAGGAATAAGCAAATTAGGATTTTAATTCGAAAGCTTTGGAACAACTCTGCAAATAGACGCTGGCTAAGTCCGGCCATAGTAAAAAAGGACTAAAAACACTCAGTGAAGCAAAGCATATGTTTCATTTATTTAATCATCGTGATCACTAATTACTTCACAAATAACCATTGTAACGACTGGGCTTAAACGTAATTAGAGCAATTCGGGGAATCATCTAACCATGACAGATGATAAACTGTCAACGTACCACGCCGACGTTTGCGCCCCCGATAATATTCTCAAAAGCAAGTCATTTATAGAGTAGTGTGATGTTGCAAGTACTAGATACAGGTAGTTCACGATGAGTTCTTGCTTCAGGCAGTCCAACAGTCTTGCATAACATTGTCCCGTGATCTTTTTACCGCTCTCAAGGTAGTCGACCAGAATTATTCCACGTTGGTCCCAAAAATCCGTAGCCATCATCTTTCCGGCCGATGCCGCTGTCCGCATCCTCTTCGGAAATCCTTCACCAGGTGCACACCATTGGCGAGATGCTTCTTGGGTCTCGGGAGTGTAGTGATGGACCCAGCTTTCATCGACGGTCACGGATCTGCGCCAAAAATCCGACGGATTTTTCGACATCTTGGCCAAATTTCGCTGTGAGGCGGAAACACGCGCGTCTTTTTGGCCTTAGTTGAGCAAATGCGGCATACATTTTGCTCTGAGCTTTTTCATCTTCAAGTTCTCGTGCAGGATGAAATGCACACTACCCAAACTGATCCCCAAGGCCTCCGCTATCTCCCTAATGTTCACTCGCAACGATGTTCCGCACTTTTTTCACGTTTTACTAATTAGTTGCCGTTTTTGAGCGTCCTGGACGTAGTTCATCGTCGGTGCTTCTGCGTCCTCTTTTTAACTCATTAATCCAGTTGGAAAGAGGGCAAAACATGGCGCAGAGTCACCGTACACCTCGTCTAACTCAGTTTTCACTTGGGTCGCATTCCAACCCTTGAAATAAAAGTGCTTGATAATTACTCGAAACTCGTTTTTCTAAATTTTTCAAATCACGCCGATACGTTGCACAAAAAAAGCGATCAAACGAAACCGCAACGGCTAATCACCACAATATTTTGACTGCTAGCAGTCGAAAAGTTGCAGTTTCCAATAGCGGTGAAAGCGCGCCAAAATTCGAATTTTGAAAAGCTCATTTTAAGAGCCTGTTTAACTACTTGTATATATATATATATATATATGATAAACAAACTTAGGACAGGTGCTTTAGTTTTGAATAAGTTACGACATATTGCCTCCCTTGAATTTAAGAAAATCGTGTATTATGCATTTATTTTTTCTCACTTAAAATATGGTGTTTTGTTATATGGTGCTTCATTTAAGTCGAATGTCGAACCAATAGTAACTCTTCAGAAAAAATGCATACGAAATGTATTTGGATTGGCCTATAGGACAACCACTGAGGACATATGGAGAGATATAAATATATTGCACTTTTATGGAATATACATATATAGCATTCTGACACTATAGCAGGAAACGTACCCCTTTTGGAGCTACTTCTAATAATGCTTATCCTACCAGAAGTGCTGTAAACAATGTTGTAACACACCCATATACAAGACTTGTGACAAATTATTCAATGCTCAGTTATCGCCTGGTAAACATAAATGCCAGAGTTCCTCATCTGTTTAGATGTGTATTAAAATTATCTACAAATTAATGCAAAACCAAACTTAAACAACAGATTAGTTTAATTTCGCCGGATATATGAAGGGCATGTGTATTTGGATGAGTCTTTTAACACATTTAAAACATAAATAAAAAAAATCTACTAAACACCGTTATGTAATATGAAGGATGTTGACACACTCACAGGAGCGGGCAGACACGGGCGATAGCCTTTTCTGCAAAATTACCTAAATAGTTACAATTGTTTGAATGTATGTAATAATGGAAATTTCATGCCCAATGAAGAGTTATTGAACCTAAGTAAATTTGTCGTCCGAAGAAGACGGTCCCATAAAAAAAAATATATATATATAGAAGGATTTCACTACAGACCACAGTTTGAGTTGATGTAACTGGCGCACCTTGTAGATGCGCCTGTTGGCTGAACTTTACGTGTCAATGGAATGTCAACGACGTCAGTGTAAACAATATATGATACCTAACCACAGTGTCATAGCATAATCTACGGATCTTGTGATACTCTTACTATTCCTACACTACTGCTTTTGGCTAGACCCTAGCTAGTCAACGTCGAATTGCTGCGAGCAATTAAGCGAATAGCTGTCGCAATGCAGAGAGCACCACTGCGCTCTAAGGATCATAGTACCAGGTTGCCAAATATGCAATTGATAACGAGAAGAAGCGGAGAAAAAGCTGCTATTGTCTTAGTAGTTTAGGAGTGTTTAAGCTACTCGCTGAGTAGTGCAACTAGCAGATGTGGCAGCAGATGTTATATATATATATATATATATATATATATAGTTCCATTAATAAAAAAATCGCGAATGATAAATGAAATGGCGAATCTCTAAGACAGTAGCTGTCTCTCTCTCTATGGAGAGAAAAAGCCGACTCCACAGTTGACTCCACGACATAACATAAGTGCGAAGCATTCACGCAGCAAACGTACACGAATATACTGCGTAATTATATGGCTAACTGTTAGTCTCGATATTACGATAACTCGTTAACTTCAAAAGTGAGCTTCGATGAGCGCATAAAGCACGCTTACTTTTGCTGCTTCCGCAAATGTATTCGCTTTGAGTGCGAACACTGCTGCTTCTCGTTGTCTTCTGACATTAAAGCCATCACCACCTGGACTTCTGTGACGAACCCGACCTCGTCCCGCTCAGAGGTGAGGACAATGACGTACGTCGCGTTTATTCCAGCTTAGATGTCTGTGGCCTTTGGCCCGTAACATTCAGTACAGCAGGGAGGTACCCTAATGCCCTCCGTGAAAGTGTTATTCCCTCTATGTGTTGTTCCTCTGTTGAAGGACAAAGATTCATGTCCGACACAACATCCGTGCCAGTTAGTCCTACTCGGTTCCTTGTTAAGATGTTGAAGCACGTTGCATTTTACTTCAGTTATCTGCCCATGCAGACGCCATGATTGTATGTCCCCGCGCCAGTTGGGCGTAAGGGTCAGATGGTCGACTGCTACAACTAATGCCTTTTAATGTTTAAACATCTTGAAGGAACCGAAAGGTATTCATGTTTTGCCATGCCCTCAGCAGCGCTGCTTATCTTTCTGACGTGCGTGTAGCCCGCTGTACCAAAGACTGCACGCTACTTATCTCTATTCGGATGGACAATATTGTTAACACTTTTGACGTTGCCAATTGATAGTTATCAATTTGGCATAACGCTTTCTTGTGCTTGGAAGTGCTACATAACTCAATAACCTTTCTTATTCTTTAATACATATATTAAAAACCCAAATCGCCCTTTTCGCACAGCTCATTCCTCTCTACCATCACGTCGTGTATGTGAACTTTAGTTACGACTGGTTCTGTTTCTAATTTTCTTTGGAGATTATCCTTTCTACCATAAGACTTATCACGCTAACCTGGTTCAACGTAAATTGGTCGCGTCAGTAGCGGCACTGACGTTCCTCAAACAGGGTAGGCTTTAGGTTGACATCCTTATCACGATATATACAAGGTCTTTGCTGAATCCGTTTGCTATTGCAGCATAGTCTGAGGTGAAACGCGCAATATTATCAGTTCATTATAGACGCTGCATATTGAAGCTGTTCATATGTTCTTTGGTCTTAAAACCAGGGAATTTATTAGTCTCCTGGTGGAGCATGGCTGTTTAAATGTCAAACAGCGTATCTACTTTGGAGTCGCATTTTTTGCATTTAAACTGTTACGTGCTCTCGCTCAGCCCAGTGACACGTCCCAGTCCACTACCACCACCACCACCACCACCACCACCATCCCCTATTCCCCACGACCTGAATGGCCTCCACAATTGCTTCCAATCTATACTAAGCGTTTTCAGGAGAATGCTTCTCGCCACCACATCCTCACTGTCTGGATTTTCCTCCCAAAGGGCACTGCTGCGCTTCCTGCGCCCGCCTCCTACAAACAGAAGCTCCGTTCCTTTGTCGCTACCCTGCCAATGATGTGATGGCTTCTCCCTCGTGGATAGTTTCTATCTGATTTGTGTCGGTTATTATTATTATTATTATTGTACGTTATATCGAATTTTAGAATTTATTTAAGTCCATTAGCTGTAAATATCATTTTTGACGCCGACTTGATTCGGCTACAACGGAAAGGGGAGTCCCTTGCCCGTAGGCAATGAACCAATTATTATTATTATTATTGAGCGCACTGTCACTACGGATTGTATACGACGACCTGAGCCTGCATCTTTAGGACAAAGCTCTCAGTATAGATGCTGTATGCGTTCGAGTATTTGCAGGTTCTAAGTAAACTATGTCATGCATTCAATATTGGCATGTATCATAAAGGGTATTGGAATTAAGCGCATTCCTAAGAGGACGTTCCATATTCTGTTACCCTGTTATCGATATATGCCATTTTCGGTAATTTAGTCAATCTTTGTAAAGCTAGCAACCCATTACTGTGCATATGCTATGGCACTAGTAAAAATAGGGATATTATACACACATCATATTTATTCACCACAGTTGTTGGTAGTAGGATTGGATTGACACACATGGACTGCTACGAAATTATAACAATATCTCGTTCACACGCGCCTGTAACGAGTAAGAGTCTAATGCCGACCATTTTAGAACATGATATCGACAGATATTGCACTCACCACAAAACTTACATACACAGTCGTTAATATCATAACGAGGCACATATAATGGTGATAACCATGCCATGTTACCCTGCACAATAATGGTCGGTTACTTTGGAAGGCACGTTTCCATTTCTCTGAGCGAAAAGCAGGTCCATCTGTGTAGTTACACATAACAAAATGTACGTTTCGGTCTTCCCTAAATGCTCTGTACATGTCAAGGGGATATTATCCTTCCTTATCTACCTTGCCTAAACCGGAATTAGTCTCGCCCATTAAGGTTGTCTTCTCGACAGCCTATGGTCTTTGGTGTCTTTATATATATAGATGAATTTTGTACAGTGCCAATGATTTTTGCATGGGAACCAAAAACAAGAGTTTAAGACACGTTTCATACATTGTAAATATATATATATATATATATATATATATATATATATATATATATTTCCTCTATTAACCAGGCTAGTGTCTCCTGGCAAAATAACCAAAAAACCGAATTCGCTCAGTTAGTCTAGTTTCTGGTACATATATACGTTTTCAATATGACCCCTTGATCTAAACCATAGCTCGAAGTCTACTGTAAAAGGCCTCGCAAGAGCGTTTTTTGTGGTACCTTATCCTACTCTTTTAGAATAGCTGCTAATTGATGTCAAGTATGCCACGTGATCTGAGAGTGTAAACATTGGCGTCAAGAATCTCCTACAGCGAACATAGCCAAGCGGGTCTCTTTTGCAACGAACTTCTTTTTGCGTACCGTGAGATGATGAACTTGTCATATCTTATAGGCCTCTAGCTTGAGACAATTCCTCATCGCATCACAATCAGCATCACGCTGGTGTTCAAGTCACAACCAATCTTTGCAGTGTTTTACCCCGAATTCCCCCTTTAATCGAGTTTGTGCCTTTCTGATAGTTTATCGGCTAGTTGCAGTGAATTTTGGTCCGTCGTTGCGTTGCACAGCAACCGACTCTGCATTCTGCACCGTTTAATAGTGCATGCTCGGTACCTGGGAGTCTACCTAGACAGAGGGCTCAGGGGAAATAAACACGTTAAGATTACCACGACAAAGGCAATGGAAGCAGCAAACGACATTGTGAAGATCTTACCGAACATCCACGGACCCAAGCGAGCGGATCGGAGGAGACTCGTGATGTTTGTGGCCGGATCGATAGCCCTCTTTGGTTGTTCAGTCTGGGTTACCTCGGCAACAGCCACAGCGAGAACTAAAAACCCGCTAAGAAAAACCCAGCGAATGACGGCGCTAAAGATCATCCAGGCATACCGCACGGTAAGTACGGCTGCTGCCCTGGAGCTGGCCGGCACTCTTTCGTGGTATCTCAGGCGCAGATTGTGGAATAGGGAGCACAGCGCTCAAAAGAGACGAGACACGAAGCTATACTTTCCTGCAACGAGATTGGACAGAAGTGCGGAAGGGAAAGCCCGGAGCCAAGGTTCGGGATCTAATCCCGGACATCAAAAAGTGGATGGATCGTCCAGAACGCGACACGGACTTCTTCATGACCCAAGTCATAACTGGACATGGAGATTTCCAGGCCTTGCCCAGTCGGGGAGCTACATCCACTGCACACAAGGCGTACGAGACGACGCGCTCCTCACGATGTTCATCTGTCCTGTCCTAGAACAAGCAAGGGCACTGGCTTTGAGCAAAAGTGATGTACCATTGGCCGCCAAACATGCCGAGAACAAGCATGAAGGATTTCATTCAGTTCATCTACGAAACGACTAGCGGTTGGGAAGTTCTCAAACAGACAAGAAGGGCTCAAACAGCAAAACAAGACCTTGAGGGAAAAGGGCGACTCGCCCGAATACGTCTGCAATGGTTCCTCGTCATAAAAGATGACGGCAAAAGAAAACACAGAGACGCTGAACAGAATGGTCTGTTCGTGCGTAACGCATTTCTCCCCTCTTAAAAAAGACGCCAAGGTACAAAGTGCACGCTGTCGGCACCTTATCAGGAGGCATCGCAGGATACATGTGGTATGCTAATAATAATAATAGAATAATAGGTGGGCTCATGATCTATTATTCTAAAAATATCACTAGCTCTTGGCCTGAAGTCCAATAAGGGGACCCTAACTTATATTTTGCACTGCGATTGGAACGATTCAAACATAAGAATGCACCTCCGTGATGTAACTAGACGTCAATAAATGAGATAAAACTCTTACATCATCTTTTGCTAGGCGAGCTTTACTGAAGCGCCCCACCGATAGGTTGCGAGATACGTTAGAGCGCCTTCACTAGCTTGGGGGATTCAAAAATATGTTCCTATCACAAACTCTGATTGCCGGCAGGGTTCAGCACATCCTATGCGGGATGCCTTGAGAGATCTCCCTCACTCCGATGTGCGAACGCGTGAGGAGGAGAAAGGACGCCATTCTCTTCATGTCCAAGACAAGTTGGGGTCCCGTAGCGCCGCTAATCTAGCAGCTCTATGCTCGCAGTTCCTCATTCACGGCCTCGACGACTTGAACAGCAACCTTATGCCTCCCACTTTGTTCGGGAAACACGGTACAGCGAGAGAAAGGGTTGCGACTAGGTCCGTGTATCTAGCTGCTGAAAAGTCTCAGGAAGCTTGCATCTAGTTGATATAACCTGAATAAATAGGCCCCATAATTTCACGCTACAGGCAAGGTCAATAACGCTTGCCTGAATGCGCTTATTCGAGCGAGCACACAGGTTTGTGGAAAAAACGCGTTTTCCTCACGGAGTGCAAAATATGTTATTCTAAATGCTGCGAAGTTATCAAAGCCATGTCTCAAGGTGTAGCCGCAATACATAGGCTATTATATGTATAGTTATAACATTTCAATACATATGCTATAACATGCATAGTTATAAATTTGTTATAAACTTTACAGACGTGACAAGTATAGTCAAAACAGTGGCGTAGATACTATACTGCAGAGGTCAACTATTTTAATTCACAAGTGTTCCAAGCACATGCAAACAGATATATCTCTTAGCCTACCGTATTGAAAACGTTTCGAGTAATATATATAGCATTGTAAAAATATATTTAAATTGGCGCTACTAAAGCTCGTACAATTCAGCAAAGCTCCATCTTATTCTCGTCACGTATGTTTTTCCATACACCTATATAGGAAAGCATTGTTATTAGGTTATAGTCTCGTTTGATCCTGTCTCGTTTTGTAGGCGAATTTTTTGCTCATTATTTAATATTTGCGCAGAAAAAAGTGCACTTTTGGGTGTATTATTACATAGATATTTTTGTAACGCTAGACGTGCAACCAACTTCATCCTGGGCATTGATCCAAACGACCTTCTATCTCAACCGCAATATTAGTTTCTTGAATCTCACTTCTGGCAAAATGTTGTGCTTATTGTCACGTACTAAACTAACCTTATCTACATGCATGGTTCTGGAAAAAAATAAACGATTTCAATTAAATAATTTTATTTCACATTCGAGCGGTTTAAGAGACATAGGTTTAAACATTTGCGATCTGTTCAAACGTGAAATGGCCTAATATATATGGTAGGACAAATAAATTGTTCCGAGGTCGTTTAGAGTCGCTTTAGGTGAAATGGTATAATACATATGCTCGTGTATAGGATACATAAATTGTTCCGATCGTTTAGTGTGGCCTCGCCAATTTTGTGAGCGATATAGTCCAGTGCAATATAAACCATAATGCAAATCAAATAAAGGTGCCGTCTATTATCCGTCACGCTCCAGCTGTGCAAGTGATACACGATATCCGCATCCAGATGATCAAGCTCTTGTTGCAGCTTGCAAGCTTGTTGCGACGTTTGGATCTGCAATCCGATCGGGATTGCAGATCCAAACGTCGCAACCGGGGATGTGGAATCCATCTCTGGATCGACGCAGGTAATAATGAAGCCCATGGGCTAAGTAGAGGATTATCAGGTGGCTTGCCATGACGTGTGACAAGAAGAACTCCGCTGGCATATCGCTAAACTTGTGCTCGAAGTTTTGCCTAAATAATGTTAGCGCAGGTGTCGAAATGTTGGACAAAGATATTGATGATCCGTATGTGAGTGTCGAACAGGAGGTATACTAGTCTATTTTGCATGTTTTTCGACCGGCACACCACGATTCTAGTTTGTGCGCCGACAAGTGCTCCCACAGAACATCAAGATCATAGCCTACAACAGGCGTAATTTTGCTGCCGAACACTTGTATGACCGAATAGTGATGAGCTGCGGGTTTTTAATCGTCGCTGCAGCAATTCACGAACAAGGAACTCTTCCCGCAATGTGTAGGCCGAAGCAGTCCTCTCGGCTCGAGACAATGAGTCCCAAGTTGTTGGACTGGGGAACATAGTCAATTCGTTGCTCAGTGAATGTCAAACGGTTTCTATGAAACAGACGTCCAGTACACGGAAGCTTCACTGCCCTGGACTTGTTCACGTTTATTAACAAGCTATTGGTCTCAAAGTACCACTCAAAGTCCTTAAGAGCAGTCTGAAGGGTCTGTTCGTATCTTACTGTACAGACATCGTAGACATGAAGCAAAATGTTTACAGTGGAATGTCCTAGTGGAATATCTATTGAGACGCTTGGTAGATCTCCTATTATTCTATACCGAAAATAGTAAAGGATCGACGTTATCGCCCTGAGACGGATGTTTGTTCAAACGGAACCTGTTTACATCATCCGCCATCGAGTGCTACCACATGTTTTAAGTAGGCTCAGAACAATGCAAGAATTCGTGCTCCAGAAAAAGCTCTAGCTAACTTCGTTAGATTAATAATCTGCGGGGCGGTGTCGAAAAGCGGTTTTCAAAAATCAACAAATATTGCATGTACGAACCTTCGTTTAAACTCAAGCGTCATATGTGTGCCTCTTAAAACAGTTGATGGCATGCCTTTACGGTCGATCTGCCGAAAGCCGTGTTGTTGTGAGACGGTCTTAGTTACTTTAAGAAAAAATGTTAATTTCTCCGTTATTACGGCAGATTCGACTTTATATACGCAGAGCTTCTTCGGTATATTCACCCGTCTGGTATTCTTCCTGTTCCAGGCACCTGTTGGTTAGATACCCTGTTAATGGGCACCAAAGACACGCTTGCTAAAGGTGCGCTTTTTTTAAGTCGGAGGCAATAGCTTTGTTTTTTATGACAATAGTATGAGCTACGGTTTCTATTTGGATTGATTAGGGTACCGCCCGTCTTAATTCCTGGCGCTAGATAGCAGGTGGCTCATCTGGTTTCGGTAGAGTTAATGGCACTGCGGCGTTCGAATGTGTGCACGTACCAGGAATTAAACAAATCCTCCGACAATATGCACCTGAATTCAAATATTTCAAATGTATAATGTCGGGTTATTTGTTCCTTTCCTCCGCTCGTGCGCAGCGGCAACAGTTGAAAGTTGGAACTCTGGACCGCCTATGAACGCCGTCCCAATAATTTGAGGATAGCAAAAGCAATGAGGCAATCTTAACATTCAAGTTACTCACGTCTTCTTGTTTTTCTCCGTTGTCTCATTCTAATTGCTCATAACTTAATACGAGACTGGGCCCTGAGCAAACGATTTGTTTGCAAACAATAGTGCGCACTGGGCTACAACATTATTAGTAGCAGTAGTAGTAATATTGAATAAATTATCTAAAATTATCATACAACACAATGATACTGAAATGACAAAATAAATTATAGTATTGGTTATTTATATGGTATGATTGTGATAGTAATAATAATAGGTTAACTTTAAGGCGGTCGGCCATGTCATCATCAAGTCGTGTTGACATTGCATTGGACCATAGCAAAACAAAACCATCCGTTTGATCCACAGCCACAAAATAGATGAAATCGTGACCGTTATTGCTACACTTAGTCAGGCACTAATCATAAAGCGCATAACAATATCTAAGTGGTATCGTGTTCACCATGCATTTAACTCACACGCAAGACTAAATCGGATGAGGCGGTCTCCGACGGAATTCAATTACGCATTGAGGAAAGAGACTCCGACGTGTGAGTGTAAACAATTGTGGACAAGTTGCCAAACACCAACGTTTCCCTGCTGTACACCTTTGCCGGAGGAATTCTCTAGAACGTGGGTCCCCTCTGACTAATCTGAGACGTTTGCATACTCTTCGAATTCCTCGAATATTTTACATGGGTATTCTAAAGTTTCGCAGGCAAAATAGGGAAACTCCATAGAGCCTCCAATAAATGCATACTTCCGCCACTTACCGGCCTTCGAAACAGTGTAACCATCGTGACGAACCATTGAATTTACTAAAGAGTCAGTCACCGTAGCATCCGAGACCAGCGTCACCCCGCTCGCAAAGGTTGCCAGAGTCAACCCATCGGATCGCCGGGACTTACTCTGTATCTGTACTGTATTTTTTTTAATCTGTACAGAGCTGCCGGTTCAAGGCTTCGAGAATAGCCAGCATATCTAAGAAGAGCTCGAGCCAGACTATCATTCATCAAGACAGCGCGTCTAAACCTACGGCCTAAGCGGCGGGTGCGGGATAGATCGTATTGACCTCAAAATAAGAGTTTCTCCCCAAAACTGCACTCACATTCTTGGGCCAGTGGGGTCTCAGGGCAGCGAGCGGAGGGTTTCTACGGGGGTACGTCACAGGGCATTCAGCCATCCACCGGCACCATCGGGGAGAAACTGCTCTATCACGTGCATTGTCAAACTTGTCGACTGCTAAACGAGCCAAGAACCGTTCGGTGAAATCTTCCAATAGTCTTAAATCGTTCGAAAGTTAAAGGTTCCAGTATCTCTGATGCACGTTTCGGCCAAGACATGTTTAGGCCCTTCAGACGTCTGACATGTTTAGGCCTCCTCTCGCCGACAGTAGATCTGCAAGTAGTCTCTGGCAAAATTAAATTAAACAGTGAGGAAAGGGACTCCAACGTGTGAGTGTTGAACCGTTCCAGAACACTAATTTCTTCCATGAAGGTAATACCATGAAACGGGCGGTGGGTCGCCATGCTCCGATAGAATGACGTGGTCAGTCAACAGCAGTTGAGTTTTATTCCTGTATGCCTGCATCACATAAGTCGAGCACGTGCGAGAGGACAGCTCCACGAGATAGAGAGAGTCACGCCGAACACTGGTGTTAAAAGTGTTTTGAAACTCAAGTGTGACATGACTACGCCGCGTGACGTAGACTGAAGATAAACTCGCGCAGCCATGAGTCGCCACTTGAGGTTGTACTTCTCGGAGCGAAGCCAAATGAGTGTTTACCTATATTATTGCATACTCTAGGTGATATATTTTACCATCAGCATATTGAACTCGTTCTTTATATGTGTAAATCATATTACAGAAGTTATATGTCCCGTTGCTGAAACATGAGCAGATATATTGCAATAACAATATGATCTACTATAGTTTCTCCCTCCCGACTATGTATAAACATACACATAGAAAATGAGAGAGTGTTGTCAAGAGATACCTGTAGACATCGTAGGGACCTCAGTGTCGATAATTCAATTCGACCTGCACAAATATATTCGGTATGCCGTTCTTCAAAATCCTTCTCGCGGTGCGCGAGCCGGCACTCGAATAGCTGGTGTTGCAGTTCCATAGACTTGAGTTCCGCGCTGTCGGAGCTGTCAGCTGGTACCAATTGCTTGCGGTGAACGACTTTACGGTAGTTAGATCGAAACGAGTATCGAGGTAATCGTTTTTGATATTTGCTAATTGCTGCCCCTCGTGACATACTCGCGGATATCATTAGAGAAACGAAGCAAAACCGGGCCGCATGTTCGTATTTGAACGGCCTTTAGAGATGGATGCCCGCAAATCCTGGAAGCGTTTTAGCGATGGACACAATTTGGGAGAGATGATACACCATCGGCAGGATTCAAAAATTGTCACTATATCTCATTAACTTTAGTTAGATTAATGTGTACCTCGCAGTATCCCACCCAGTCCCTTTATATTGCGAAACCCCACCCAGTCCGGAACCAGGAACACAGACAGCAAGCAAGGAAACAAACAAGATATTGACCAATACTTATACATGCGAGCAGCAATTAATATCCGTCCTAAGCATCATCATTTTGTGTGAGGTGAAACAGTGGTCCGTCATGAAATCAACCGCAGACCGCTAGTCTAAAGTTCGTAGCGGTCCGACTCCAACTCAACGTCTGCCTACTGTTGGCAAACCGAATGTCTGACTACCTCATGAGAAGGTCATCATGAGAAGCCATCAAGACCATCATCATATGGTGATTAGATTGATCCATCATCAACTGTCAGTAACCACGGTACAGATTTTGGGGTTTGTCGATTTGTCGGAGTTCGGCTGGAAGTAGAACCGGCCTGACACAACCTCTATGCTTATCGTCGGACGACTTGAAGTAAAATAAAAACAATTACAATCCTGATTTCCCACACATCAAACACAACAAAGGCAACTTTAGTCATGTTTTAAACAGTAACTTAACCTGAACGAATATCGGCAAAAAAAGAAGAACAAATCGTAGTTTATGAAAGCGTACTAATCAATAGAACGTAGGAACATTTTCAGGTTATGGTGCTGACAACTCTTAAATCAGTTGTATATATATATATATATATATGGCAAAGCCATTGCCTTGAATCCGATAGATTGTGAGCCGGCCACTCCTAAATTGGTTTTCATGGCTTTCAATTTAGGCACAGTGAATGCCGTACTATAATCGGCTAAAATCGGACAAAAAACAAGCGGAGAACGCAGATGTATCAATAAAAAAGATTGCCATCGATCCATTATTGTGGGCAAGTTTTTAGTATTTTTCCCGCACACTTACTTTTTATACATGTCTTTTCCAAGTATCTCAGTAACATAATCTTAGTGCTGCTGAATGTGTCATAAGAATGAACCCGAATTACGTTGAGTACCTACCTACAAGGAAGCAGGTGTTTTAGAAGCAGGAATTTCATTTTCTATAGGACTTATATATTACACAACATAGTGCCATATGATGGGCATTCATCAGACGACATTGACGTTCATCATAAATACGTTTTTATTACGTGCATTTTTTAAAGGGGTTTACTATATGTATATATATATATATATATATAGTAAACCCTTCGCCGTGTATATATATACGACGCAATTATCAAGTCCAATTACAAAGATAGATCAATAAAAGCTGCAGTATTAGGCCAAACAAATAAAGATTTAGTGCTATTAGTATGTGCCCATTTGAACATTCGCCACGTCAATACTTCATTTATAAATGAACAATGATGTATATTATATGCGCACCTATCTCCGATTATCACTGTACTTAATGCAACTGTTCTGCAATTTTCTTCATTCCGCCGGATGCAATTCACCACAGACAATATAGCAATATGTTTGTAAGGTTGCCTTTATCTGTTGATGCAAAACGTTAAACTCGATATCTGCCGAACTTAATGTGATCATTACATATATAGTTATTGTTAATCGAATATTAAAAGTTCAAATTTGACTCAAAATTGGCTAAATAATTCATTATTTGTCACTCATATTAGATATAAATGTATATGTATTTTTTTCTTTGCACCCCAGTATACGCATTACTACATATATCGAATGAAAAGCGAGTTTCAATTCGAAACTAAGCGACGAACCCATAAATACAGCTATGGCGGACCGCCTGACCTTAATCAGTGACCACTTTATTTTGCATCATACCCCTTATTATATATATATATATATATATATATATATATATATATATATTGAGAAAGCATATGATGGTTTAGCGGAACATTGCCAGAGTGTATATAATCGTTTATAATCAATAGTCGCTCAGCGAATTTACATCAACCTATTTCTTGCAGATCAAAACGCTATAGAAAAAAAAACAAAAATCAAATTTTCAAGAACGGTAACGTAGATTTCGTGATGAAGAAACAAAACCGTTTGCACAGTATCATATGCACACAGTCCCACACAGGCGGCGACTCAGCTACACTCATACACAAGCACACACATATATCGGCCGTTTCTTGCTTAGAGATGTGATATCTCAGACAAAGGACATTGATTAATCTTTCTGACACACAGATATTACCACAAAAACACAGTTTCAGTGAAACGAAGAGTCGATGATGACTTTCGGACGATGGTCAAGCGAGCGCCGCGAGCGACCACCATGTCCCGACGATTACGGGACAAAAAGCAAATCCAGATCGGCCTACGGACGTACAGGATGCCGTCCATCGAACACTGCTGCCATGTCACACGTTTCTGCACAGTACGTTCCGGTCGTACGCGGCGTAGACGATCCTGATGTTAGACAGCTTACTAAAACAGGTAC
This sequence comes from Dermanyssus gallinae, assembly GCA_003439945.1. Classification (NCBI taxonomy): domain Eukaryota; kingdom Metazoa; phylum Arthropoda; class Arachnida; order Mesostigmata; family Dermanyssidae; genus Dermanyssus; species Dermanyssus gallinae. The sequence continues at coordinate 96,209 of QVRM01004272.1, forward strand.
GCAAGAAGTTGGGTGGCTTCGTTCAACAACTGGACGACGACGACAACGACTTCACCAGTTTTCCTCGCCAGCCAGAAAACCGGTCAAGGTTCCGAGTTCAGTCTCCAAGGCAAGTCGCTGAATAGATGGATTCCGCCGAAGATATCGCCAGCACACGCGTCGATGATGGCAAAAATTCGGGTTCTCCTTTTTGACTCAGAGATTCGATTCGTAAATACACGGGCATATTCATGTGCTCATCCATCCGCCTGTGCAGACGAATGGACGGACGGAGCGAGAGAGAGAGGTGGAATAACTAGTTCTAATGAGCATTAGCTGTTAGCTGCTGAGTTACGGTGTCCGAGTGCCGAACCCCTACACCGTTCAGCCGATACAACGCTGAATGAACCGTATATAGCAAGTTAATAACAAACTATTAATTACTTTTATTTTTTCTAGCTAGGGTATATACTGCTTTACTTGGAGAAGACAAATGTAGACTGATTAAGGTACTGACCGCCTTTTGCAGATGCCTAGTATAGAAAGTTGCTGCCAATTAACAGCACAACATCTGAAGGGGGGTCGGTTTGCACATTGAGTTCCAACGCTGCCGCTACTGAGCGTGTTCGACGTGTGTTTTTATTGATGTGTATTTGTTGTGTATATTGTTACTGTTGCTTTAGATGATATCACAAAACAGTCACAGTTCACATTTAACAGTTTGTCAGTTTGGTCTCAGTAAACACAAGTGATCACTAAAAGTAATCGCACATGCTTCGAATATGTTGTTGATATGCGGTTGTTGTTATTGTTGTTGTTCATCATTACTGTTGTCAGTGTTGTCCCAGACTTGTGGTTTATGAAAGACTCCCTATCGTCACGATGTCTTTAGCGTTATTTACACACCAATCATTTATCGTCCCTGTTGTTGTAATTATTAGCTCTATACTCGCCGTTAGGTTGTGACCAGATTCGAGCAGTGGTGCCCACAGTTAGGGGTTAAGTTGTGAGGACAAGTTAACCCCCAACTGCGAGCACCGTAACTTCAATGTTGTGGTTATTGTCGTTGTGCTTGAAGTTATTGAATTTGTTATTGTTATTGATATCAAATACGTTTGACGTTGTTTTTAGTCTCTCATTTTTTTTTGTCAATCTACACTAGCTGGCAATCGATTAAATTTGAAAATCTGGAAATGTTTGTGCTCCAAAATATGAGCCGCCAACCGGGTATTGGTATCATAACCTGTGTACGAACAACAAATACAGATAGTTAATTAAGCTTTCTTCATTTACGGTCTGCGTCCATTAAGAGGAACTATTTGTCTTTTGGTACAATACCTTAAATCGCATAAGCGTTAGTTCGAGTGTGTCCAAATGATGCTATAGTAGTTCTACACTTGCGCAGCCGAATGCTTCAACAGGATTTAATGCTGAGTCCCATACTACGTCCGGGATTACGTCTGAATGCAAAGAAAATCATGCAACTATTTCTCCCCAGAAGACAAGTAGTGGGCAAAGTAGCAAGTGTTTAGTATAACACACAGACATATATATACTACCCTAAATTTTGCGCGTGAGTTGGTTCAATCCAGGTAATTTGTCTTTGTTGTTGCTCGCCCACTGATGTAAATATATTTTAACTTTAGCATTCAGAATGAGCCGTTTAGTTTCTTGCTACTTCATTGTTATTTAGGTTAATTGTACAAAAAGATGCAGACATTTGTATGTTCTTTTGCTTTATACATGCGCTGGATATTCTCGATAAAGGTATACTCGTTAGTAACACACCATTTCTCTATAAGCGGAGGGGCATACATAGAGGACTCAAAGGTTCGCGCCTTGTACACAAAACGAGCTGACACGTTATTATTAACAGAAGTATTACAATAAGTAAGGCCGCTTTTTTGCTACTATCTAAGATCTAAGATTTCTACTGTAGATTTAGGGAGTAATTCGAGTATTAAGCGCCAGATTGAGTTAATTTGTTGTATTTGACGCAGATCGTCAAAAGACGAGTTTGTGACGTTCGCGTGGGTCACAGTCATTCCGCCACGTTTCCGTGGCGTGTAGTTTTATGAAAATTATGAAATATAGCTATCTGGACGCAAGAAGCTCAACAACATATCGATGACTCCACCAGTGTTGATCAGTAGCCCTCAGCACGCGCATTATCATCACACGACGGTGAATTCTCGAGCTACGATCATCGAGCGCCGCTCGAAGAGTAGATCAGCACAGTCCACGCACACGACGATTTCCAAGAAAAATCGACCCCAATTCCCAACAAAATTGCGACGCACAGCCACTCGTAGTGGAACAAAGCCGTTAGGCCCACACGCATTTTGTATAGCGTGGTCATCGCCGAAGCGATTTCAGCAGTTTATATCGTAGATCGTATATCTGGAACAAGGGAAATAGCCACCTATTTGTGACGGCCTAGTTGACGGCCATGCGCCTGTACGCCTGATAGTTACTACGAGGCCGCAGGCCCTTCTTCACTTCTCCGACTTCAGAAGTTACTCTGTACTGACACGGCAGTTAATCCCTGTCTAAAGTCAGTCGTCCGGTTTTGTACGTGTCATCGGTGAGTATCCCGTGAAAGCACAAAAGTCTTTCAGTATGCGAAACGTTTTGTTAGGTTTCGGCGTTTTGTTCGAAATTCGCGAAGCATTCCCAAGTATCAAGCATTTTGCTCAAGTTTCGCGAAACTGCTTTGTCAGGGCATTTCAGTATGCAAAATTGTTGAGTAGACCTCAACGTACTGTAAGACGGACATGATGACATGGCGAAGTAGATGAAGCCAGAACACAGCGAACTCCCAGCGGTGAGAGGATTTTCGGGCCGAAAAAAGTACATTTCCGTTCGGATGCCAGGTAAACAAAGCTGATAGGAGAGAGAGAGGATTAATGCACAGCAATATGCAATGTCTTCACGACCTCTACGTTGTCGGATAGTTTCATATCAGCAGCAGCAGTAGTAGTAGTAGAAAAGAAAATCGACGTTTTTATCGTGGTGCTTTGGATACTGTTTGCCTATAATAAATACAATAATAATAATAATAATATAATACATCACTTAAGACGAGAAACAGAAGACGGTGTCGCCCACAAGAGGATAGCTGCAGGGCGATGGCATCAACGACGACCCGATCAACAATTACTGACACAGCATATTTTGTATTTTTTTATCTTTTGGTTTGCTTCTTTGTGTGGCAAGTCCAACAAGCTCTGGGACCCCCAGCTCAACTAGATGATGATTCCTCCGCCCAGTTGCTTCGACCCGTTTGCTGTCGTTACAGTGTCAGGACATAATTACAAGCAAAATTATGTCACAACTGAGTCTTACGGTATGTCTTGAAGTCAGAATAAAAATAAAGTAAAAATCCACCCCCTCCCACGCCACGTGACAGTGTTTTTCTCGTTTAGCGACAAACATGTTAGTTAACGTTCTGCAGCTCGGTTTGAATATTATTACATTTACCTTTAAAAAAAAGGAACCTTCTCTGAAGTACATGACGAATCACCCACAAGTGGTAATATTTCTTTGCAAGCGGGAATAAAAACTATACTGGGTACGTAGGAGAGACAGCGCAAATCAAAGCCCATCTTTCGGCGTTCATCACTTTTCAACGTCGAGAACGCCACATTGTGTTCACAGGATGCAATCAAATCAAGAACGTCAATTTAATGTGTATGCCCAAAAACGAGAAAACCAAACAAAAAAGACTCCCAAACATGACCGAACGAAGAACAGTTCTAATAAAAACACCGAAGCAATTTCATGTCATATAAATACATGTTGTGTTTATTTTTCGCCGGTAAGGGTGTGTGTTACTGTTTTATCTTCGTTTTCGTTTCCGACATATTGGAAGGAAAAGGACGACGGTATACGGAATATGTATGTACGCGTGTATATATATACATCTACACCTACATATGCATAGGTATGCATATATGTATGTATATATATAGATATATACATACGTACACAAATAAATATATGTATATATGCATACATATATATATATATATATTCATATATAGACATACAACACACACACATACATGTGTATGAATGTACGTTCATATAAGTGTGTCAATGTGTATGTATATATATATATATATATATATTTATATATACACACGTACATACATAGGCATTTAGGTTTCCGATTGAACAATATTACATCATAATTCATCTGCGTTCACCACACTAAAATGCACTACTAAATATTTATTTTACTTAAACTGCTCTATACGCCGCAGCGGTCTGCGTGTGCACGCCGTTCGAGGCAGCGATTAGCCCCAGATGCAATCTGGAGCAAATTCACCGACGTTCTCTGGCTTGTGATCATTCAGTTTACCAATGACACTTCTTGAATAGTGAATACAGCCAAGACAAGTAGGCAGGAAAACAAGGAAAAATACAGCAGCAAAAAGAAAACTAAGACAAATATGGAAAACAAGAAGAAAACACGCTGATTGATGGGCGCGCTTGCAATAGGCGCCGGCACAAGACCTGCACTCGCACGACTTGGATCGTGGCGTTCTGCCACAGTCTGTTTGTAGATGTGGATGAAGGTCGACGATTAGCCAACCAAACATTGTTATAGTTGTTGATGATGATTTCGAATAGAGCCACATATTATGTGGTTGTTGTTGTTGTCGTCGTCGTCGTCGCCGCCATCATTCCCTCCATAATTATTATCCTTAGCATCAGTATCGGCTGCAACAACAAGGCCCTTCTCCACAACCGATGGTGCTTAGTACCGTCTACGCTTCGACACCGGTCCCGGATCGCTGAGCCTCTTGCCGTTGGCCTGCTGTCCAAGGTAGGACATGTAGGCAGGCTTGTTGGAGTTCGATTGCGGCTTGGTCGGCTGCTGCTGCAGAGGCGGCGGGACGGGCACCTCCTGCCAGTTATTCGGTGGAGGGACCCGCTGTCCCTGGGGCGGCGTCTGCTGCGGGGGTAACGGAGGACCGCCGGCCATCTTATTGCCGCCCGGATGTTGCGGCGATGCCTGTTGCTGCTGTTGTGGCGATGCCTGTTGCTGCTGCTGTTGGGGATCCTGAGGTTGTGGAACGCCTTTCGAGATCGAATTCCACTGCTTGAGGAAGTTATCGGCAACAGCGGATGGCTGTTGCTGTTCGGAAGGAGGAACTACGAGAGCCGCGCTGAGAACGGCATCAGCAACAGGATGGCCGCTCATGAGCTGTTGCTGAGAGGGAGTGTTTGGGCCAACTGGCTGTTGCTGCTGCTGCTGCGCCATTGGCTGGACGGACTGTTGAAGCTTCTCGTCCTCGTCCTCATATGTGTAGCCGAGAATTTCGGCTTGTCGCCTGGCGATCGTCTTGCGCATAGCCTTCAGCTCTTCTTCGCGGGCCTTGCTGGTCTTTTCGGCGATCAGTTTTCGGTTCTCAATTTCCTCCTGCCGAGACTCGAGAAGTTTCAGTCGGCGTCGAAGCGACTCGAGGTCGTAGTCGTAGCGCATGATGTCCATCTCCTCCATGAGACGAGTCTTTTCCAGCTGGACCTCGCGCTCGACCTGCTCTTTTTTCAGTTTCTCGAGAGCCAGAAGCTCCTTCCACTTCATGGCGAACTCAAACTCGAAGCTGCCCTTATCGGCAAATCGAGGCGCCTTCTCGCGATCTTTAAGGTAGCCGGCACTCTGCTTGTTGATCATCTTCTCCGAGAAGCCGTCCTCATCGTCGCGAACCTCCATCGGCTCAATGATGACAGGCAGAGGTGACGTGGTCAGCAGCAGACATTCCTGTTGTGCTTTGCGCATCACGGCAACGGCTACCGGCTTCCTGGAGAACTCCAGGATGCCCTCGCCGAGTGACTTGCCGCGCTCGTCGACGAACACCGTGGCGCGCTCCAGTTCACCGAATGGCTCGAACGCTTGGTGCAACAGCTCGTTTGTGACGTACGGACTCAGGTTGCGAACCTTGAGAACGGCGCCTTGTGACGCGAAGCGAATCTGTAGCTGCCGATTACCAAACGGCTCACCGTCAAGCGCGTTCTTTGCCGACTCAGCACTGGCCCGTGTCTCATAGCGCACGAACGCAAAGCCCTTGGCTGGCGGCACAAATAGCTCCATGATCGTCCCGTAAGGTTCGAAAAGCTTACGAACATTATCTGGTGTGACGTCGGTTGCGAGGTTGCCAATGAACAGGCGACACTTGGAGCTTGACTCCTTCTTCACCGGTGTCTGCTCCTGGTTGTTCTGGTTGAGAATCAGTGGTGTCTCCTTTGGCGTAACCTGGGCCCATTTTAGCTTGAGGATCGACGAGTTCGTGTAGTGCTTACGAGCCGCATTTGCATCCTCGTGGGTTTCAAACGTCACCAAACCGAACCACTTGTTCTTGTTCAGATAGACATCCTTGAGCTTCCCGAACTTCGAGAACAGGTCACGGAACTCCTTGTCGGTGATGCCCTGTTTCACAGTGGCGATGAAGAGCTTTGTGTTGTCTGCGTTAGGATCGTCACTGTTGGCTCCAGCGCTCGTCTGGCTTTGCTGTTGGACCGCCATGCTGGGACTGCGGTGTTTTGGCCGGGGTGGTTGCCTGTCCACCTCGATTCTGGCCCTGAGGTGTGCTGCTCTGGTTGTTTTGCGGACCACCGCTCTTGCCGTGAGGTGTCGCAGGCTTCGGGTCGTTCTCCGGGGCGGGCATCGTGGGTGCGGCCACGCTAGGCGTCTTGCCCTTATTCACATCTCGCTGAGGTAGGCCACCGCCACCCAGCGGAGTCGACGGCTGCGATTTGGCATTGTCGTGACGTTGAGGCGTTTGCTCTTTTTGTGATGTCGATTTCGGAGTGACTTGCTGCGGTGTGGCCTGCTTCGGCGTACTTTGCGGGGTGGAACTTTTTGACTGTTGTCCGCCCTGAGGCGTACGATTTTGCTGCTGAGGCTGAGACTGTTGCTGCGCAGACGATGGCGGCGGCGGAGGTGGCGGTGGTTGTTGCTGCTGCTGCTGCTGCTGTGGTGGTTGTTGTTGTTGTGGCTGCGATTGTTGTGGCTGGTTTTGTTGCTGATGAGCCGGGCCACGATTACCCTGCGGCTGCTGTTGACCGCTGGACTGATTCGGCGGCGGCGGCCCGCCCTGTTTGCTCTGGCTATTGCTGTTTTGCATTTGCTGCTGGTTCGGCATGTGGCCACCACGCATACCACCCCCACCACCGCTGTTCTGGTTCGGTGGACCACCACCTCGTCCGCCGCCTCGGAAGTTACCTCCGCCCCCGGGCCGCCAGCCTCCCCCACCACCACCACCCCCGCGACCCCGTCCAACTCCACCACCTCCCCCACGGAACATATTTGTCTTAGTCGTGGCTACTCAAGGGACAATACGATTCGTTCCAGTAAAAGCGCCTGTACGCGCCCTGTCAGCTGTCGTCGTCGTCGTCTGTCGGGCTGTTCCTCTTCCTACGGCGAGGCTCACTTTCGCCTTATGCCTGTTATGCGAGTCCTCTCCTATAGCCTGTTTCTGTCTGAGCAGGACGACCTAGAAAGAAGACACAAGAAAGCAAGCGAACATATAGGTAATGGGTGCCCTCGTCTAGGGCGCATCCTCACTCCCACGTACACGGCACAGCCGCCGATCACAACAGGATCGTCGAGGCCAAAAAGCGGTACGGGAAGAGCATTATCGGCAACCCAACAACAAAACCTTTCTTCCCCAACACCTCCCTCAATCACCCCAAAAAAAAACACCTCTGCTTAAGAAGCGCCGTCATAGTTGCACTAAATTGTGCGGCTCGTCCGACACAAAATACGCGCAGGGAGACAGGTCTGAGCTCCATCACTCTCTTGATCTCAAAACAGGTCAACGGAACGGACACATCGATGCCAATAACGGTGACAACAGTTTGTACTCCGCAATAGTCGGCAGATAGGTGTCCAACAACAGAACAAAATAACAACCTATGAGCAACGGAGCCCTGAAGTGAAAATTCCAGAGGCATACACTTGTTTTGTGGGACGTCTTGCAAGAAATTGTAAAAGCTGATCCAGCAGGGCGCGCGCACTAGACACAGGGAACACGATATTTACATGTCGGTAAGTTAGTGTCAAAGCATAGTCACTTGTTGAGAGTGCTGACGTTGTATAATGCCCAGATGCAACAATTCATTATATGCATTAATGAAGCACCCAACATTGGGCGCTTGACATTTGTTGGCATCTCTACAATTCGCTAGCTTAATAAGATATTAAATAAATGGCCCGACTGATAAAATGAAGATATTATCCAAAAACAAATATCAAATTATCTTTCGCAATTAGTATAGTTGTGCGCAAATAAGGTGTGCGACCTTCAAAATACATTAAAGTAGGCGACTATTTTTCTAGGCACAAACTTAAGCTCGAACTAGCACGACGCAGATTAGTATCACAGCTATTAACCTCACTCTTCGTATGCAGCCACAAATATTGAAAAATAAATTAAACCCATTGATAACAACTTAAGCAATTAATAACGAATAATGAAGACAAGTATTATATTATCCTTAACAGGGTGTTTGTTCCCTTCCAATTGGTCGGTCGAGAGGCTATACACCTCTACCGTCTCTCACCAACTACCCCCAGGTGCCTTTGGCAAGTGTCCCATCATCTGCACGCGTTGTTTTATCGCTGTACAGGTAACAACTGTGAGTACAAAGGATTCGAGATACAGCAAACAGTTACATCAGGTACAGGTAACAAGCAGATAAGCCCCAAAACTGACACGATATAAATGATGACATCAATAGCAACCCCGAGTATGCCGTTATCCGTTCAGTCCGATCAACACGATCAGCCATACCAATACAATATGCGTAGCAAGTGTATCATACACAACGACGTACACACACACATATATATATATATATATATATATATAAGATAGAAAAGGGAGATACATAAAACAACATATGTATTATAGCAGAGGTTTTATAAGAATTGAATGCTCGAAACGATTGCACTAACACATATTTCTTCTATGCCTTTCGCCTGGATGCTCGTTATGAACGTTACGTAAGCCAGACTGACCAACCACGAGGATATTATTAACCGAGAAAAAAGGAACACTCTTTGTAGTCGAGCAAACGAGTACAGACAGGACTACTAGCTAACTCACGGGATGACATAGCTCGTCGAAATATTATATTTTACTTGGTAAACAAAGCAATGAGTTGTAGCATCAACTAACTCAGGATAATCAGGGTAAGGATAAGCGAAAAAAAATCATTAGAATAACAAAAATGGTGACGCATTGGTTATAATAATAATAATATTAAGGCGCTCGCGTCTGCGAGCCGTTTCAGTGCAAACTGTGTGGAGAGATGGTAGATTCCAGTGGCCTACACCCACTGAGTTGCCCAAAGAGCGCCGGTCGATCGTCCAGACATGCTGAACTAAACAGCATGTGATAATCAGGTCCCTTAGGAAAGCCGGTATACCATCTACACTTGAACCGAGAGGTTTAGTATCCGCTGGACGAAGAAAGACCTGATGGGGTGACCATTGCACTATGGTCACATGGGATGTCCCTAGCTTGGGATGCAACGGTTTCGTGCACAACCGCGGCTTCTTATTTACACCACAGCTCAGTTGAGCCGGGGTGGGTAGCAAAGCACGCACACGCCAGAAAACGGTTAAATACGCTGGACTGGAAACAAGATATATTTTTGTGCCTTTTGCCATGGAGACACTAGGACCAATCAACAAGGGAACCGAAGCATTTCTCAAAGATTTAAATAAGCGAATTCAGGAGGTCACAAGCGACCGAAGAGATGGTCAATTCTTGAGGCAAGTGTTGCCCTTGGCCGTTTGCAAAGGGAACGCGGCATCTATTTTAGGCGCAATGGAGTGAAGTAATTATTTAAATAATATGCAATAATTCGTTCAGACCTCACAGCTGTAACATTGTTTAACATGTAAATAATAATAATCATAATCATCATTATCATCTCCGCATGGTGTCGGCTCTCAAAATCGGCGAGCCGATATGAGAACTACACATTTGTAAGAGTGAATAAGGATGGCCTCCACCCATTGAGCTGCATCAAGAGACAAGGCCGGGGTCCTAGGCACAATAAAATAAACGCAATAATTCAAAGAGTTTTCCGGAGGGCAGGAATACCTAGCATGCTGCAACCCAAAGTAGGACTCCACGACGATAAGAGTCCCGACGGTGTCACCATTCTGCCGTGGAAAAAAAAGGCAAATGCCTGGTTTGGGATGCTACAGTATCCTGCACAGCCGCACCGTCTTATTAATGCCATAGCGCCACCGAGGCGGGATGGATTGCCAAACAAGCAGAAAAAGAAAAGTGGCCTAAATACACAGTTAAAGCCTAGATATATTTCGTGCCGATTGCAATGGAGACAATGGACCCGGTCAGCAGAAGTACAAGGGAATTTATAAAAGACTCAGGTAATCGAATACAAGCAAACACCGGGGATATATGCAAAGACGAGGCAGCTTCACTAGCAGTTTGCAGAGGAAATGCCGCATGAAATAATGAGGATACACATTCACACTTCAAAATTGTATTGTCCTTAATAATAATAATAATATGGAAAAAAAACGCAGGTGCCAAGAACTGGAGAAGGATTACATCCTAGTCCCAATAGCTATGGAAACAATGGGCCCGGTAAGCAAGGCAACCAAGAGATTCATCGGTGAGCTGGGCAGACGGATTACAGATCTCACAGGCAATCGGCGCGAAGGCGAATTTTTACGGCAACTGCTGTCGCTTGCAGTGTGCCGAGGAAACGCCGGCTGTATTGTCGGTTCCATGGAATAATAATTAGAAGCTAGGAGAAGACAAGGGGTACTCATTCACATCTCACAACTGTTACGTTTAAACAAGATAATAATAATAATAATAATAATAATAATAATAATAATAATAATAATAATAATAATAATAAACGATGACTGAATATAAGCGCAAGTATGAAGATACAGTGCCACATACAAAGCGCAGCAGTGGCGAAAATTAATCTACCATCGAGATTAGGATGAAAGGGTGAGATCCGCGTGGTAGACAAAGGCGACCGTGAATCAAAATTTCAAGTCAAGGACGGAGAATATCTTCAGGTCAAAAAATGTTCGGCCGTCCATGGTGAAACGTTTCGACCGGCAACGGCAAGAACTAACTCGTCAGTCACCGTAGACAAAACAATTGCAATGATACAAATTCGGTTGTTTTTCTTGCTGCGTGGTCCTGGAAGAATGTTAGAATATGCAGTGCTACACTTCATAAGTATTTAAGCCGTTCCAGATTAAGTACTGATGAAGATTCGACGCTATAGAAGAATTTCAAAATGAGATGCAAAAGTATTCATATGGGATTTTCACGTGAATTGAGTCTACCAATCGGAGGTACCGAATCTCAATAGTATAGTGCAGCGATAGTGCAAATATACCACAAATATTTAGCACTTGGGACCGGGTAGAAGTAGATTATCTGGCTAAGTTACTAACAGGATCGCAATTTCCGCATCTTCCAAACATACACTTTTGATAGCATAAATCACAGACACATACTGTTACTACCCGAGTTTAAGCACACAAAGTTCACCTGCGCTGTTCTCAATAAAGCAAAATTAACGGTGTGTAGTGCGACTACAATCTTCTTCAGACTAACTGTGGCGACTCAAGAGCAAATTAGTTGTCCGTTAGTAGAGCTAATGCATACATTTAGAGTTGGTAGTGCGATATATATATATATATATATATATATACTTTAGAATTCATAGAACAAATTAGCGGAGGTGCAAAGCAAACTAAGCAAGCCGGTGATTAATGCGAGCGTAAAGTTGCAAGTCTAGTAATATGTTGCTGCGATCAATTCCAGAATGTCCTGGCACTTCTTTACGTTTCCCTCAACGGGTTTGTAGTAGTTTAGCGGCATCACGGAACAGCATACGTAACCGTCTGCAGTTTCAAGGTGACAATCCACAATATCCCGTTAGAGAAACACTAGCTTATAGTATGCTGCTCTATACCAACGTACGCAAGTATTCAAGTGCAGAATAGCAGACAAACTGAACTGAACACGATGAGGCACGGCAAACACCCATACAGTTGTTAGTTCATCACTCTCGCTGCAGCTACGATTTAAATCGCATAGGTAAATCATAAATCACATCTTAAATAAACCATCAACTGAACAAGAGTCTGCAGTTGCCAGGATTGTACCAGCTGGCAAGCCGTACTCAATCGGCATATTTTTGACTACGGTCTCTCGTTCCCGATCATGTTTTGCCGCCGAGCGGCCGACGAATAATCCGAATGTTTGTGATAGCGTTTTTTGTAAATCTGCGACAGTCACGGTAGACAACCAAAAGAGAGTATGGACGTGGTCCCAGAAACAACTGCGGGCGCGTAAAAGTATACCTTACACGTAAAACACAAGAGCTCTATGTGTAGCTAGCTTAATTAAATTATCGTCGTACTGTAGGGGCTCTGCCCTTGTCTGGCGTGAAAATCTTCTAGTAATAGTCGAGACTCTCCTCAGTGCACTATTTGAGCTTTCGTAGTTCATTAAGTCCAATCGAGATGCCTACCACCATTTGGTCGTCCACCAATTAGATGTTTGTTATGCACGTGTCTGAGAATGTCTGGGTGCATGTGTCTTATTAACGACTACAAATCGTAACACCTGAAATTAAGCATTTCGTTAATCTCCACCGATTTATCTGGAAGGATCGCGTTAAACTAGATGACACACATGCCTGCTTACACACACATATATATATATATATATATATATATATATATATATATATATTACTGTGAAAGTGGATATAACAAAAATCCCATTCAAACACGTCATTGTTGCATTGAGAAACGAAAGCGGTTTCACAATAACACCGAGAATATGCATATCAACCTTTTCGCTGTAGCCCATGTTAGCTTTTTAACATGGGAAAACATTTGAATAGCAAATATAACAGGAAGCATTTATATTACTAACAACTACACAACAATGGATTGCGACTATGAATCGAACAACATGTGTTAAAATTGGTCGCCCAAGAAGCAGTCCCGCTTACATACAACACAAAGCAACAGGCAAAAGGGGACAATCCCTGAACTGCACCCCATACATAACTAGATATAACCTAGACAGGTCATGTCTAGATATGTAGATAAGGCATGAGCAAATTTGCGTAAATTCTTCGCAAGTATGCTATTATCTAAAGTTACTCAAGAAAGTTATATTGCAAAATTGGTTATAAAAGCCTTAAATACTGATTCTGTAGAACAAGGTTCCTTTCACAATGCCGAGACAAGATCACTCCAATTTATCAGCAACTTGGATGGAATATTTCAAAACCTTATAACAGGACGACGCTGTGCGGGATAAGCCAAGAAGGAATACAATGGCCATATTCGTACCATAGAAATGACGACTCACCGGGAAAACCTTGCCCTGGCAAGTAAATAGTATATGCATTTTGTTTGAGCATATATATTCTCAAGCTAAAAGTGATTGTCAACTAAACCATAGACATAATAGCAATTTAACGCGGTCAACGTTAAAACGTATACCGTCTTGGCCTTTCAAGATAATCTGTTATTGTACTTTCTTTACCTCATTCTTCTTCATATATATATATTATATATATATATATAAGGCGAGCACTGCCGAGTGTGCAAACGCATTGTAAATGATTAATAAATCATCACAATATTTCTATATATATATACATGTAAGCGTATTTAACTACACTTGATGACACCGTCGCAAACGACGCGATGATAATGACATGGTCTCAAACCATATGGCACTGCTCGCCTTCACACAGCCCTCCCCACAAGTATGTACAGACACTTCCTAGGTGTTCACGCTGTTGGACTTTCTCTGCTTATTAGAAATTCGTAGAAAAAATATATCTGTGTCCAACGCTGTCGGTGAAACACCAGGTCAATGAGCGGAAAATCCGAACGCGCACTGGTGGAACGAGCTAAGGAAAGCGAACCCAAAAACGACCGGAGTCAATTGCACTAGCAATTTTCACTAGTCCACGAAATTTCTGTTGCCACCAAGGCCGCCGGTGAGTTGCCGGTAGAGCGGGGGATAACTTCTATTAATAACAAGAGCGGGGTGCTTTTGCCGTTAGCTCAATCCGCTATTTGTTGGCAGACTGGCTGACTGATGAATGCGTCAATCATTGACCAATCAATATTAGTAAGTAAGTGGTCAGTTCATGTGACGAAAGCAGACTAACCGCCGCTAACCAGCATACTGGCTTTTCTGTCAGGAAATTACGTAGTCTGCCGTAGTTCTTCGTAGATCGTCGGCATCCGTTCGTTGGTTCGCGTCGCCTCGCCCTCACACATCTCAGCGAACTCAGCGATAATGAACATAAGACCAAAACGCGCAGGTGTACTGCGTGCGCACTTAACACTCGCAAAAATGTCAGCGCACATTTTGAGGAACAAAAAACATAGGAATTAATATATATATATACACATACAGGTAAACGCATATATGTATATATACATGCAAAGTCAGTCACTAGGTGATCGCTGCGATTCTCCGGCTCTTCGGGTCAGACGCCTAAAGACACGGGACGAAGCACACGAGAGAAAAAAAAACGCAACAGAAAAACTCCGCACGTCCAAATATGACGTTGAGGACTGTAAGAAGAAAGTCGTACTGTTAGTCGCACATGTATGACACGTAATGTATATTGCAATAACGAAGTACACACATTCGTATTACAGCAATAACGCATGGTAGAGGTAGCATCAGCAAGGGTTGGTATCACGGTGGAATGAACAATATATATATATATATATATATATATATATAAGGTGCTTGTAATAAACATAGAAGGCGAGGCAGCAAAGTTAAGTTCAACTTGAACGTATGCATGTGATCTCTTCTATTCAGTCGCTACATACACTTTGTTGTTGACGCATCTGCAGTATAAGGAGATTTTGAAAATCGCCAAACATTATCATGATTGTGATGACTATTTGTGCTGTTATTATCTACGAGACGGTCTGACCATAGAATAAGATTTTTTCATGTGTAACCATAAACAGCACGACCCGGAAAACACACACGTTCATAACGTGTATCGGTTATCAGAGTGTTATTATATATATATATATATATATATATATATATATATATATATATAGTGGTAAACCAGGCCATTTTTCAAGCCCATTGCGAGCGTCGAGACATGTTTTGTATTGAATATATCTTAAATAAGTATGTATATTATAATTAAAAGAATATTAATTGTGTTTGTGATTACTGCTAATAATAGGAGTATGATTATAGCCTTAAAACATCGTACGGTAACGAAGTTTGCTATACACGTGTGAACTCGCTCACACACACACACAGAAGAGCATGTAGATATTTAAAATTGAGAGTTGGCTGCACTTTTAATAGATATGCAACATGCATGTCTGCCACTGTTGCCACTGATGAAATACACTAAGACCTTACATAGATTAATAACAATACTTGAGTTAGACCGAATTAGTATATATATATATATATATATATATATATATATATGGTAAAGCGATGCGAGACCTACAAAGGGCCGTTCCATCGATATTATAAGATCAAGCCTGTGTACGCGTACACATAGATGTATATATAGAATTTTGTGAGATAAAGCGATGCGAGACATGCAAAGGGTCGTTCGTGGATAGATGTCAGGCTTTGCCACAGAGCATGTTCTCAAGTTCAAGGTATCCGGATAGGACTTAGGAGCTCCCTTTTCCTTCTGTTGCCATTTTGCTTCGAGCGAACCCGAAGCGAAGTATGAAGCCGAAGAGATGAGATGACCTGGCTGGTCACTCTAAAGATCAGAGAACCACTCCAATGAGCGCGTGCGTGGAGCCCGTCGAGGTAGCCAACCTTGTAGCCACCACCAAGTGTTATAGAGATCGGACAGGCGTCCTATCGACCGGTGTCGACGACGGATATCCGAGATCAGGCTAAATGCCGTCAAAACATATCGTGCCGCAAGCCGAAGTCGTGTACGGCGAAGGCTACACCTTCGTGCTCTTGACGCGTTTAGAGGCCGCGTGCGTCACACACAGTAACGGTTGGATTAGACGGTTGCCTCGAGACGCGCACGGACTGACGAAGCATCATCGGTCTCCTCGAGAGGCCAGCTCACTCGAACACGAAGTTAGTTTGAACGCCATGAACTCTGCTAATTAGCTAAATGTTGTCAGCAATCAATATATCAATGTAAGTAGCACTAGCAACAAGCTAGAGGGTAGCTAGAGGGATATAGCAATAAATATGGTTGTTTGTCGTGTTACTGTAATCATGGTCAATAATGACCAGAAGCCAAAATAGGTGGTGTGCGGAGGGGGGGGGGGGGGAGTTCCGGCAGCAATTCCATCAGGTGTCGCGATAATTGTAGTCGAACAGTGGTTCGCAGCACCATTCGTTGCCATATTTCATAGTGTTGTGCCTACAAGCTTGCAGCTGGCTGGATTCAGAATGGACAATAATACACCACCTCATAAACCCCGTAGCGGGGTCGTGTGGATATTGCGAATATCGTCCTTCATCTTGTAGCACGCATTAATGTGTTGACCTCGATCGAATTCATTGGCTGGTCGTCATTTTTAACACGAATGAGGTCGTGATGAAAAACGTCAGGTGATGAAAAGCCGGCGAAATCGCCATCAATAAGTTCGTCCAGTATAATTCATTGGCCTCGGTTAGAACCAAATCGCTGCCGACACATTGAAAAACGGCGAGCCAGCACATACGTTTGACAGCTTACGATTATAGCTCGCACTATTGTCATCAACACCGCCACCACCATTACAAGCGAATGATGGGGGGATTTATTCACAACTACATACAGGCTGCTAAGCAGTTACGCTTGTTTTCGCAGTTATCTGTAAGCTTGCCACTAAATGAATGAAAATACGAGATGAGTATCTAAAGTTTGCGATGGTATACGCTCGCTGTTCTCCCATCATCATCACACGTGTCGGTTGAACTTCATAAAGCGAGATTCTTGAAGAGAGTCTCTCAAGTCACTCAAGTTAATGACCTGCTAGCAGGTTAACACGCTAGCATTGTTCAAGCTTTTCTTTGTGGTTGTTCCAGTCTATAATTGGCACAAGTAAGCTTGCTGGGCACTTTATCCAGCGCTATAGTCCAGCATTGCTCATACGACACTACTTACACAAGCATAGCGATACGGAATAGTCGCACCAACGCTGTTCGTTTCGTGTTGGGACAAGTACTCTGATATGAAGTTGCAAGCAAACTTGTGGGTCAATAAAAGCTTAGACCCCTTTAGGCCTCGCATCACGGGTTCCGACGCTCTATTTGATGGTTTTCTACTATATATATATATATATATATATATATATATATATATCGCTTGATATTTACGTATTCTGACCGGCGCCGGCATCTCCGCCACCAAAATAAAATACGACTGATAGTGGCCGTCGTCTGTCAGTCTAAAACGAACTCGTGGTGTGCGCTTCCAAAGCAATAATGTCGCTTCGCAGCACACCTGTTAATCCTTGTTGTTATTCCGGCTGTTTGTTATGGAATGATGACGCCCTGCTTCGCCCGGGGCACAGTCAGTGAAGAGGTGGAGCCAGCGCAAGAGAGACGCTAAGCGAGCGAGAGAGAGATATATAGTAGAAATATAGTCGATGGGGCACTCGAAGTTATGCGAATGATTCATAACAAAACACAGACAGACATCAGCTGTCCATCATGACTACCACAACAGTAACAATAATAGTAATAATAATAATAGTGATAATAATAATAATTATTATTATTATTATGATGATGATGATAGTGGTGCTTCTGATGGCAAGGAAGCGGTGGAGTAGGAGGAGAAAGAAAACGGACCACGGAAACTTTGGGAAAAATCTCGAGAATCGCCAAGGTGGAGGGATCATAAGGTGGATCATGTCATCATGAGGTGGATCATTTCATCATGAGGTGGATCATGTCATCGTGAGGTGGATCATGGCATCCGCCGGCCGGCGGCCATTCGTTGCCTCACGTTAGCAATGACGCTGGCCGCAGCGGCGGTAGCCATTTTCGGCGGAGGGTCAGCGTAGAGTGCAGAGACATCATCACCTCATCATCACCACCACCATCAACTAGCGTTGACGATAACTAACAATAACAATCAACGACGTTAATGGTAACTAGGTAGGTAAGCGACGTCGTCGTCGTCGCCGCCATGACGTAGGCAGGACTCTCGCTGGAGACTTGGCCAGCCTAACTAGCTCCGAGTTACTACTAAACGCACCTCATCCACCGGCCCTCACCAGCCCACCCCGTCGTCGTCGTCGACACTTCACCTCACCACACCTTCACTCGGTCTCCTCTTACCTCAGCTTAGCTCTCATATCACAGCTCAAACTAATCGCAGCGGAGAGCACCACCATCATCACCATAACCACCGACAACAACAACAACAACAATAATAACAAAAACAACAACAGCATCACTAAAAACAGCCACGACGCCAGAGCGATGACACCCTGTGTTGAATGAAACGAACGAACAACAACCAACGCTATAGACTCGCTCTCTCTCTCTCTCTCTCTCTCTCTCGGCGAGTGCATCATATCGAGAGAACGAGATAATACGATCAAATCAATCAATCAAACCAAATGAAAGCCTCATCAATCATCACAAAGATCAAACTCACCGACTCTAGAGATGGCCTCTATAGTACACGCCCACACGCCGATATATACATATGCACACACATGTTATGCTGCTGGACACACGACGGAGTTGTGCGATGTCGGCGTTGTCTTCGTAGTAGTAGTGGTTTGCGTTGGGCTACTAGATGAACGAACGTATAGGCAGAGAGGCAGGCCACTGATCTCCCTCCCGACCGACCAACCGACCGAGGAAGCAGTTTCGTTGTTACGGAGCGTTGTTAATGGCGTACTTCGCTGTGTGTGTGAGTTTTCTTCGGGTGGTTCGTCTTCTTCTCGGTGCCGGTTCCTCGCCGTTGCTGCTGTTGCTGCTGCGGCAACAACGGTGACAGCACGAAGGATCGGCAATCCTTTCTGCGGCTTCGGCTTCGGCTGATGCCGGCGTTCTTCAATCATGCGATGATCATCGACTGGCGATCATTGATTTGCTGGCGATGATGAAAACCTGCTGCTGCTGCTGCTGACGCCGCCGCCGTTACTACTACCACGGCTACTGCTTGCTGGCCTGCCGTATCTTTCACACAATTGAAGCGTTGCTTGCCTATATCATCTATCTGTCTGTGTGGGAAGCCTGCTGTTTGGCTGGCTGTCTGCTTTTGTTGGTTGGTTGGCTGATCAGGCTTGCTATCGGTCGCCGGAGAATGATGACGCGCTTGCGCGATGACTACTGCGGCTGCTGCTGCGGCTATGGCTGCGGCGGCGGCTGCTACTGCTGATGATGATCTTGCTGATCGACAACCGGGCCGGGCCGGGCGGGCGGTTGGTCGCGGTAGGGCGGCAAGCATTCGATTTACCGCCAGCGTTGTTTGCAATCCATTCGAGTTATTCATGCTACAAAGGAAGGGATTTTTCTCCGCTCATGCTGGTTGGAAGATTAACAACCAATGTTTAGTGGTGTTGAAGTTGTCAAGCCTAATGTGAGCCAGGCTCGCTGCAGTTTTGTTGCTGGCCCTTATTTAGAGAAAAGCAGGTTTCTGACTAACATATATAGTGAAAAATGAATTATTATTATTATTATTACATGTTAAGCAATGTTACAGTTGTGAGGTCTGAACGTATTATTGCAAATTCTTTAAATAATTATTTCACTCCATTATTATTATAATAATTATAATTATTATTATTATTATTATTATTTATTTTCATTGATATGTGTTAGGACAATACAATTGTGAGGTGTGAATGTGTATTCTCATTATTTTATAGTTTCTTTCTTGCTGTCGTCAGCCCATCGCACCTAATATCGACGCGGCGTTTCCCTCTGCAAACTGCCAATGAAAGCAGCTGCCTCAGAAAGTCGCCTTCGCGTGCATCTCCGGTGATTATTATTATTATTATTATTATTATTATTATTATTATTCTCTCTATTCTACCTCGACAATGGGATTCGTCTTGACAACGATATTTTAGTATACCTCAGAGACATCAACGATCTTAGCACGTTCGAGCAATGGAGCGGGCTGCAGCTCAATCCGTCAAGCAGCCCAAAATGCGAGCTACTCCTACAGGGATTCGAGGACTAAGAGAAACAGCAGGTGATCGCTGATGCCTAACTGCATGCTGCCGGGCATGCTTGTAAAGGATCAGTGTGAGCTGGACCTGCTGGGTTCGGCGGTGTTCCCCGAAATGCCCGACCTGGTACTGGCCGAGAAGAGACCACCTCGAGAGGCACCAAGCCTACCCCCGGCACGCATGAGAGTGCAAAAGGTCTCGTATGTGCTACGGAACCCACTTGCCCTCCTTCTGCCAGCAGAAAGTTTGAACCTCCTTGAAAAATCTTCGAGCTGATCCTCGAGGTCAACGCACGGACGCAGGCAAGCCTACAGGTCCGGCAGGGTGAAAAGGGCATACGCTCGGTCACGGACCTTGCATTTTCCGCCTTGCTTAGCTCATTATATAGCTGCGCTAAGACGACGTTCGGCTCTGGGACGCGCGTCATTCTGGTCTGCCCACGAGGCGGCTCGAAGAAGCAGAGCGAGAGCCCTCAGCTTATACCAGGCGACCTCGTAAGGCCATGAGCCACCCGCTCAATGACGCACATGTCTAACTGGCCTTTTATTCAATACACTAACTGATCTTCTAATCAATCGTGATGCTCTGGTCTTGTCTTCAATTGTACAGCATTCACTCACACTAGATCAAAACAACATTAATCTATGGTTCTATTCCGGTTCTCCGATCACTCCCAATGAGAAAGTGCTTAGGGCCCGATCAGTTCAACTATGATCACTGAAACTAGTTGCTCCTTCTTTGATGAAAACTATTCGCGATTTCTCTTAAAGAATAGACCAAAATAAAGAGGCATGTCTTCAGTCTGGCATGCAGTCAGCCTTGTTCTCGTGTTCAAGGTTAGGCATGGTGATAACGAGATTCACGCGCAATGAAGAACAAATCTTGCAAGTTGGTTATTCAACCGATTGAGCACGTGGCTGAGCAGGCCTTTCCAGCCAGAACAATTTGGCTGTGGGACAGGTCGAGGCACCTGTGACTCAGTTTACGTTCTCTAGTCAGATTTCGAGTTAGCCTATATATGCAGTCTTTGTGGGTCTGATTCTTATTTGAAACTGCGTGGTGGCTGACTGGCGCTTTTAAGCATTTCTACAGCAAGGCGTTTGACAAAGCCCCTTGACAACCGGTCATTGAATATTTCTAACGGGCAGGTGTGGATGGCTCGGCCCTGAGTGTAATAGCAGGATTTATTAATGACGAAACCTTGTTGGTGGATGGTGAGCGTGGTCTAGATTATCTTTTAGATGGTCTTCTAGATTATCTCTACGGTCTAGACCTAACCTAAGGCAAAATTGCTGGCGGCGTGATCTTAAACTTTTTCGGGCTAACTGTCAGTTAACATTTGACGTCTATGAATTTGTCTTCGCATTAATTCGTAAGACAGACCCCTTTAATGCAAATGTGCAACGGTGCGGATCAAACCCGTGCACCTATGTGTCTCCTGTGTGCACCACCCCACCGGACTCGAATGGCGGCGTGGTGTTGGTGAACAAGTGCACTAGTAATGGTCGTTATCTACAGGGGTGTCGCCGGTTCGATTCCTGTTGTTGATCGAATTTTCTTTGAGCAATGCTCGTTGAAAATGTATGATAAACTATACTGATGAGAGTCGGCGGCCATGCTGCCACAATAACTGTTAGGGAAACCTTAATTAGCTTAACATTTCCGGCCCTTGACGCCTTAGGGGACATGATGATGAATTCCAAGCCCGTATGAGACGGAGGATAGTTTGGAATTAAAAACAACCTTATTAAAAATGTAAAAAAAAGATTAGGCAAATTCGGAACCACCTTATGCAGCTTAAGAGGCGTGTTTCTTGTAATTACTAAAAGTCGGGTGCTTTGTTTGTCGATGCGATGAACCGCTATGCGTATCTCTGTCCATCAGCTACTGACACACTTCGACTAAGTTTGAATAATGTGATTAAAAGCAGGTAGGACCTGTATATCTCTGTAGCAACGGTAGGTTGGGCAGCTAACGCACTATTCGAAAACTTGTAATGACAACCATGATTAACAGACCGACAGTCGCAAGTTCGAGCCTCGGCTTTGCTGGTTGTTCTTGTTGTACTGGTTCTCATTGCCCTGCTGCTACGCACTTCTGCCGGAAAAAGCCAATAAAAATCTAGCAACGAGAACACAATGACCTGATGGGTGCATTTGGACTCTATCGTGCTACAGATATCTTAGCCCAATAAGAGCGCCGGAAATGTGATTGTCAAAGCGTAAAACAAAATACCTACGTGCAGATTTTGTTTAGTTTTAACTAGATTTCACAATTGTAAAAATGTGTACGTATGGACCACGGTTTCTGTACCGTTTCAGACCCTTACTTTATGACAACCACTGTATATAATTCGATATATAAACAATTTTAATTATTAACCAGTAATAATGTATAAACTTTATTTTCATCATCTCTCAATGATATTTTTAATTATCAGGTTGTATTAAGCGACTACAACTAAAACGGTGCTCATGACCACCGCCCTGTGTTCTCTTTGTCGCTTAGGTCACATGCATTACTTAAGTGATTCTTTGTCTAGTCATCAATTTGCTCAGGCGTTGACAAGACGGCTGTCCGCATAATTTTCGTTTGCGACCCATTTTTGTTGTTGACACAAAAGGTTTCGACAATTCCCGGTGCACACAAGCCGCTTGCAGCTACCGGTAACTATTGAAAGAGTTACGAACCCACTAAACCCGTGTTCCTACCCACTCCCGCAGGCTCTTGTTGAACTGTTGCAGAACCGGCAGTTTTTGCACTTTATTTTCCACCGAGTCGAGACGATGTTGAACCGCCCGCCCGGTCCTTTGCCTTGACATGTCGGCGTCTGCTCTATTGCTGTCGCGTTGTTGTTTTGTTGAGGAGGCCAAGGTTCAGATGAACGATGAGGCGAGAGAGGTGAGCTCGTGTTCACATGCTTCGTCGCAACAACACAAACGCTCGTGGAGCTCTTCCAATGGCGAAATCCATTCAGTGTGCCGATCAAAATGCATTCATGGCACGAATGGATGCATCGATGGATTGTTTCTGTCTGCTGTTTATCGGAGAGAAGGTCTTGAGGATGATGGGCGAACAGAGAGAAATAGAAACACTGGTGATGGTGACAGATAGTCAATAATACAGCATAGAATCATCATGGACAGGTATAGAGAGAAGAGAGAGAAAAGAGCACACAGCGCTCTCATACGAAAAGAAGCAGTAGCAACAGGCGGGTTCTTTTTTCTGCAATGAGAAGTAACATCAGGCAGTTGCTTCCGCCGTCAAGAACGGCCGCCATCGCTGCCACATTTATTGCTATGAAACCAGCTGCCGCCGCATGTTGGTAGCGGCTGTTGGTTAGTTTGATTGTTCGTGGTAGAATAACAACACAGTATTATTATTATTATGACTATTCTGCTCTCTCGTGTTCAGCCTCGTATACATATCGTAGATATTGAACGTGCAGTATATATTATATGTGCAGTGTGGTTAGTAATTGAGTAGCTGATTCGTTGAGTGGCAGTGTTGCATGTGGCTGCATGTGAGGGAAGACGAACAAGTGTTCCACACACGTTATCATTAGCCGTGATATACATATAGTCAATCAGCTCTCAGCGTTTACCGTTGTTACTGTCACTGTCGCATTTGTTGTTCAGTCGGGAGTTGTAACGCACCGGAAAGCAGAGCGCATTCTCGAGAGAGTTGAGAAAATCAACAAAACAAGAGACTGTCATTCGTCCGGAGACTCGGAGACTGACATTGTGAACAACAAATCAATAGATCAGCGACCGTAGCGACGACGACGACGACATACAACAGCAACAACAAACAACAACAACGACACCAGCAGCATCGATAACAGCTGGTCGCCCGCCTTTGCGGTACAACTTCTCATTCTGTGCGACGAGGACTAAATAAACGTGAGTAAAAAATCTGCGTAGAGAGTAATCTCTACGCCAGCAGTACCGACAACAGTTATGGTTAAAAGGGTGTTGAATTAAAGCCTTTTATTAAGGAATAAAAAACAAGTTATGGTTGTTCTACAGAGAGACTTTATGCTTTAGAGTGCTGCTGCTGCTGGATACCATCACCGGTGGAGGTGGTGACGTTCGAAAATGTTCATCAATGACTACTCGATTTTGGCGACAGTTACTTGGTCGAATTCGGTTTTGTCGACCACCGTTCGAACCAGCATGGTTCTGCTTGTTGTTGTTGTTGTTGTTGCGCACAGTTTATGCAATAACAACACACTCTACCTTTATAAAAAAACATATTAGTTAACACATACAGAAAGCATTAGTCAGTCTAAAGTCACTTTGCACAAAAACGATATCGCTGATCGTGTGACGATGGTCTTGATTTGGCCTTTCTCTACCTCTATCTGCATCCCTGTCTCTCTTTCTCGCTCTGTCTGGTAAAGAATGAAAACGCCACTAATGTTACAACGTGGAGCGTTCGAAACAGCTGGGGAGAGATTTGTGCCAAATTACGCCGCTGCTAGCCGACCAAGCCCTACGCAATGCAATTCTTGCGATTGCGCCAAATACATATTATTGTTTTTATATATCGTGCAAATTATGTTCGTATTTACACATCGAAACAGGGTGCATATAAATACATTATTGTTTTTTTATATGATAAATAATATTTGTGTTATTCGAATCGACGTTTGGCACCAAGCATTGCTGTTCACAGCAACTCCATCATCTTGCCGAGAACAGACCAATTTGTTGGGCCAATTTCTAAAAGTTTTCTTCTCTTTGTGTAGTTTCCTGTAGTTGTGTTTCTATTGGCGACACGAGAGGTGACGACGATGTATCGTCGCTAGTTACGTCTAATTAGGCGGCTCAGTTTTTTCTATAAGTTTTGCCAATATAACAACAATAACTTCTACTGCTACAAATACGACTTCAATTAGTCGAGCACTACTAAGTATCTTAATTATAATAAATGACATATAGAGATAGAATTTTTCATCAAATAACTCAAGACAGTTGTAGTCGACAAAAAACAGTCAAACAAACCGATTTCTTTGAATTCTTCCATCAATTCTCTCCATGAAAGCACCACTGGGATGATTGGGCTTGGTCTTGATGTCGTAACCATAAACCCATGGTTTGTCTCCTGTAATCACCCTCTGAAACAATCCAGGGTATTCTGCTACTGTCTGAGCGTTCAATTCGGATATTTCCCGAGACGAAACGTTAATTTGCTGGAAATTCAACATTTTTGAAACGAACTTTGCTGCCGCTTTCTTCTGACGCATAGACTGAGTGGTCAGGACTTACAACTGACCCTAGCGAATTCCTCCCCCTCTTTCAAGGTTTTCTTCTGTTATTCACGTCAAAGGCCTTCCCGAACGGGAGCTATCCCCAGTATCTTCACGTCCGTCGCGAAGTCGATGGTACGACGACTTATTACCATTACTTACTTACTAGCATAACTTACTACTTACTTTACTTACTATGCAGCTTGTAACATTTTCCCCACTTTAGAACCTGTCATTTGGTTTTTAACGCAGAATTTGATGCAGATTCGTTGCGTCTTCATTTTCGGCACAACAAAAATTGCCGAAGCCCATTTTCTTTACTTCTTTAAACCAAACTCAGACAATAAAACGAAATTTGGCCGCTGTGTAGCTGATGCATGGCGCTTTTAAGCAAACGAAGACCATGGTCTTCCAGTTTAATTTTGAGGAAAGCTCTATTTTATGTATGTCACTTAAAGTTGTTCCCATAAGATATTCTTGGGTATAATATAAAATATAATTGATTACTTCCACTAAAATAGAGAAGCGGTTCTAGAGAAACACAATGCGTTAGGGAAATAGTAAGTCGATCCACACGGCAGTGCGCCAATTACTAGCAGAGATTTGGGAAACTTTATGCGGACGAGGCCGTTATACGCGGCGCTTATAGATGCTAAGGAGAACTTCTTGTTTTCGACAAAATCGACATGCTTTCTTACAGGCCATCTGCCACAAAATATGCCAAGGTTATAGTTCATTTTAAAGGACCTATCGTTCTAGATCATCCTGTATTCTTTCCCTTTTCTACATATGTAATAATACTCGTTCAATGGCATACTCTCTTACGTGGAATACGTCACAATTATTGAGAGTATAATTTAGAATATATATACACAAAGTGTACCCATCACCAAAACACGAGTACCTGCAAAGGAGAAATGTGACCACAAGATTACTACTCATATACACTTACCTATGTTGCATTTACGTATTCCAATCTATACACACTATGACATCAGTAATTCCGTATAAACGCAACGCCAATATGCACAGTTAAAACTTGAAAGTGTTGTTTTCTGCATTCAGTGTCATGATCAAACGTTTTTTTAAAGACACCCTGCCATAGGTCGTTTCGTACTTTTGATAGCTTACAAACTAGAGAGTGCTGCGTTAAGGTCAACCTAAATAGGAACCCTCAGTTTGTTCTCATATCGCACAGACCTGAAAGGGGTCAATTACTGTGGAAATCGAATACGCAATCTGGAGGTTGTGTGTGCTTAACCACATTATTGGTGAGCACGCCTAGGAAAGAAAGTACGATAATATAGGAAGCCGAATGGGAAAAAGCAATTCAAGCGGTGGCAGCAGCAGCATCTCTGAATCCGCAGGTGTGGTCAATACGTACTGCGTCCGCCCTTTTCAAGATTAACTTAATTAAATTAGATTAAATTAGAACCAATGGCAAGATTCGGCATATCACTCGTATGGGGATACATTAGGGGAGGCAACTTTGCAATTACTGGATAAGTTTATAGTGACTGTAGCCACGATGGGGTTACCTTGGGTGAGAGCGTTTGAAGACTACGCAAGACGACAGAATCTATCTATTGACATGAAAGAAACACTAGTTGTATCAAAGGTATATGTATATTATTTATTCACCAAGGGTTTTAATAAACCATTAGGTATACCTTTGGTTGTGTAATATATATATATATATATACAATTGTGTTCCAGCACACTTATTCAAATTTACTTAAATTAAGCCTGGCCGAGTTCGGTTTGCCAGCAAGCGAACAACACGGCAACAATAAAGACTTATAGTATAATGCAAACATATCAGAATGCGTTTAGTGCAACAAAGTGTCCTGCGCGGTATTGGTTTGTCGGTCCTAATAAGTTTTTTAAAATTTCAATTGCAGACTTCTCAAGATGGTGTTAGCCGATCTCGGTCGCCGTATAACCGGCGCCCTGCGGAGTCTCTCCACAGCGACGGTCATTAACCAAGAGGTAGGCTCATTGAATCATTTAACTGTATGCAACTTGCACGCTTGGGGATGCTTGCATTCATAATGCCATGTTATGGCCATCGGATGTCAACTTTGGTTATATTTTGTTTTGCCGGTTTCCCTCTCTACTTTGTCAGTCTCTGAGTTGATAAAAGTAGTTCGACTAAACTACACCATAGAAATACGTAGTGTTTCACGAAAACATATGTGTCGATTTTGTGTTGCAATCATCAGGTTTTAGACTCTATGCTCAAGGAGATCTGCGCCGCATCTGCTTGAATCCGATATCAACGTTCGACTTGTCAAGCAGCTTCGCGAAAATGTCAAAGCGGCTATCGATATTGAGGAAATGTCCGTTGGTGAGTATGTTCAATACATTTTAATACAAATATACCAATAGGGCTCTTAGGTATATATATATATATATATATATATAGATATCGAATAATATTAATATTTAAGTATTTCATATTTGATATTATAACCACGACTGCGAGTGTTTCTTATGTCATATCCGTAAATGCTTATTTTGTCGTCATCATTCGTGAGAACTTTGTTATCGTTGGTTCACATTACGTTAACATTGCCACGTTTTCTGTGCTTCCTAGGTCTAAATCGGCGGAAGGTCGTGCAGTCGGCTGTGTTCAAGGAGCTCGTGAAGCTTGTCGATCCCCGGCGTCAAGGCATGGCAGCCTTCGAAGGGTCGAAACAATGTCATCATGTTCGTCGGCTTGCAGGGATCAGGGTAAAACGACAACTTGTACGAAGTTAGCTTACCACTACATGAAGAAAGGATGGAAGACCGCTCTGGTCTGTGCCGACACCTTTCGTGCTGGTGCGTTTGACCAGCTCAAGCAGAACGCTACCAAGGTAAGTGGACGCCGCGATTCGAGTTATTCGTGTTATAGCTTCTACTCCGTCAAACAACAGCGGGACAAAGTAGAACTTCGACTAATTAAGATGCAGAATAGCGTTATTCAAGTGGATTGAACCAACATCTATCATTTGGCGCGTCCCCGTGGAACTTTGTTTTCGATATCCACGCGTTCAATATATGGTGTGCATATGTACACGTGATAAGTTTAATTTTGAGCAATTGTCGGTACTGATAATTTTGTTACCAACCAAAAAGTGGTTAAACCTTTTTTCACTCCGTCCCGTCGGCGTAATATATATATATTATATATAGATCACTCCGCCCCGTCGGCGTCGTACTATATAATATATATATAATATATATATATATATAATATATTATATATAGTAGAGCCCAATGAGTGAGTTACTTTCGTGTTTTTGTGTGGATTAAAAATTACAGCACAAAGATATTTTTCCTTCCTTGTTAGGCACGCATTCGTTCTACGGTTAGCTATACTTGAGGTGGATCCGGTCGTGATTGCGGCTGACGGAGTATCCAAGTTTAAGGCGGAGAACTTCGAAATCATCATTGTCGATACGTCGGGACGTCACAAGCAGGAAGACTCGCTGTTCGAGGAGATGCTCGAAGTGTCGAACGCAGTATCAGCCCGACAACGTGATCTTCGTCATGGACGCGTCCATTGGTCAGGCCTGTGAGCTGCAAGCGCGTGCCTTCAAAGAAAAGGTTGATGTCGCGTCGGTGATTATACAAAGCTCGACGGCCATGCCAAAGGTGGTGGAGCGTTTAAGCGCCGTCGCCGCTACGAAATCGCCGGTCATCTTCATCGGAACCGGTGAACACATCGATGACTTTGAGCCGTTTCGGGTAAAGCCGTTCATACAGAAGCTGCTTGGTCTCGGTGAATCGAAGGTCTCATTGACAAGGTCAACGAACTGAAGCTAGACGAGAACCACGAACTCATTGAGAAGCTGAAACATGGAGAATTTACGCTCCGCGATATGTACGAACAGTTCCAGAACATAATGAAGATGGGTCCCTTCAACCAGATTATGGGGCATGATTCCTGGTAGGTGTGCGATCAGGCAGGTTCAGACTTACTTGACGAAGAAGTATCATTCGAAGGCCATCATCAACCTTACTTACCAGCAAACTATATATATATATATCTATATATAAACGCCTTTGATCTGACGCCGACCGAAGGGAAAATAAAAGTAAGATACATTACGGATAG
>QVRM01004273.1:0-37500 GCA_003439945.1 Dermanyssus gallinae
AGTAATAAGAATAGACACCTTATCCAGAGACGACAGCCTCAAGGCCAGGGAAACTCCTATGCGCCGCCGCACCACGCGATTCTAATAGGAATTCTAATCACACCTTCGACTGCGAGCGGCCACTGTAATCAATCTATTCGTTTGGGCTGAACGTCAACACGGCAACCGCTACTACTGCAACAAAAGCCGTATCAGCACCAGCAGCAACAACTCCGGCAAACGAAGCTGCAGCGGCAACGGTAACGCACCTTTTGACACGCCGATGACTCTACCGACCGTCGACAGGTCAGCAAGTTTGCACTCCTGCCAGCGGCGACATAACAAAGCACCCCGTAATCTGGCTGCTTATACCGCACAAAAAGTAACAATCTTCGTAGGAGACTTGTGTATGCATATATATATATATATATATATATATATACATATATAAGGCATGCTGTTTATGCTTAACACTGTTTATGTGTATTGATTGTGAGCCGGCATCTACCAAAGAAAAAACGTCTACTTTATAGACTATCGCAGCAGAACATATCTAAAAATGCATGAACATTGCCGACGACGACGAAATGATGTAGCACCACCATTAAACCATCGCGTTACGATGACGACGATGACGACGACCTTAACCGATCTTTCGTTGGTAGGTATTTATACTAACTACAGGCCTGTAAAGCTGGCCTGTAAATTAGCAAGAGGAAGAAATAAACTATCTTGCCATAAGAAAGACAAATTACACGCGTAGCTAAAACAGTGCACATCATCATTACTGGGCGGGCGGAGAGGCGCGGAGGGGAGTGAAGGAGAACTAAACGGAACGTGCACTCGAAGCAAAGAGGGATTCTGTCTGACAGATAGATCTCTGATGGTTCAAACTCTTCAACCTATCAGCCATCAACGAGGTAAGATATTAGGAACGAGTGGTCAAGACAGCGCTCTCTGCCACAGTAGACAGCAACAGCAGGGACGATGACGACAAGAACGATTACTACGACAACAAGAACAGTAGCAACAACAACAGCAACAACAACAGTAGCAACAACAACAACGCTGTAGGCAGGAATCGAGAGAACGACAGGCATTTCGGCAAATGGATGGCGAAGAACATGATGACTATGACATAATAGGCGGCCTATCTTTATCGGCATTATCAACACCACATCATCATCATCATCATAGAGATGCGCGTCACGTCAAGATGAAGACCGATGCGAAGCTACTCAAGTGTGTGACACAGGTCTTCAGGTTCGGAGAGGTGGTCACCGCCGGCTACCACCACTGTCAGTGGGCCGGCTGCACACGGGTCACGGAGACAAGGTAGAGATAGGAGACCGGTCACTCACGGACTCGAGAGCGGTGAGGTCTCGTGACTTCATTGCCCGCCCCAGAGCTCGTTCTTAAGCCGACTGACTCTTAACGGTCGCGCATTTCCCACCCGAAGTGAAGAAGGAAGGAGGCGAGAGCGGTGCGAGGCACAGATAGAGGAAGACATGAAGAGAGAGAGAGGGAGAGAGATAAACGAAACAAGACAGCGAACGAGGAAGAAATATGGGAAGAGAGAGAGAGAGTGGAGAAAGATCGACCGAGTTTCGACACTAAGTAGCCAGAGCGACGGTTAAAGAGCTATTCACGAGGGTCGCCGCCCTGCGGCTGCTAAACAAACAATAGCGGCGACAACAACAATCAATAACAGCAACAACAACAACAACAACAATGACAACAACAGCAACAATGACAACAACAGCGCAAATTGAGTTCGAACAGCAGTATTGAAGTCATGAATGAACGCGCGTCAGAAAAGGATGAGCGGGTGCCCGTGCGAATGACCGGTTGCGAGTAAATAACGAGAGAAGCGACATGCCGAGGGGCGAAGAATGCCAGCAACAATAACAACGACAACCATAGCAACAACAACAACAACCATAGCAACAACAGCAGCACCAACAACAACAGCAGCAATAACAACAACCATAGCAACAACAACAACGAGAATAACAACACTATGAATAATACCAGCAGCGACAAGGACAGCCACGACAGCATAAAGACAATGGCGGGTTGGCGGCGGCAGCGGCTACCAATCCTTCGCAGCGTCACCCACAAACACTGCTGCTGACAATGGAACGGCATCTACTGGCCTTCCTCCCACAGTGACAGCTGAACAAACGAGAGAGACAAACAATTACGGGACGATTCGGAACGACGCGGTAAAGACATACAGTCTGTATGAATAGCAGTGGTAGTAGTGGTGGTGGTGGTGGTGGATCGTGTACGGACCGTGCGCGGACATCGCATCGCCTAACACGATGTTCGGGAGCGTATTCTCCCCCATCGAGCAACAACATCTCATCCGTGGGCAGTGCGTAGACGTAATACAACACGATTAAAGAGCATGTTGTATAATATACGTCCCATATATATATATATATATATATATATATATATATACGATTCGTTAGCAATTTCACTGCGGCAATTGAATATCTGTGTGCCACCAAGACAGAATAGCCACTAGAATAATAAACAACGATGTAGATATGTATGCAACTTTGCATATATATATATATATATATATGAGTTGATTAATCTTACCTTGGGCGGCATAGAAACGCATTGATTTATCCATAATTTATATATATATATATATATATATGTAACAAATGCCGACACGACGAACAAGCAGCGTGTTTTTTTAATGTAAAACAGCAATCCTTAATAAATATATGTATTATTGTTATTACTACTATTAAATTCGTCTAAAAATATTTCTCAACAAAGCACGAAGGTTACGAAAATTGCGTCGCAGCTACAATTCAACTGCACAGACGGCCGCTAGTTACTGTAAATGAAGAATCAAATAAAAAGCACCTCCCCCTCACAAACACACACCAAGAATGAACACAACAACAACAGCCTAAAACAACAACAACAACAACGAAAAACCTTAACAGCAACGAAGACCCACAACTCAAATGCGATAGGGACCGCATTATCATTACGGTATTGTGATAGATGATGATACACCGACATAATAGCAACAATCGAATTATATATGTGTCATATAGTGCTGCGTCGCATGAGAGTCTGATGCCATTGTGCATTCGTCAGGCTTTGTTACAATTGTTGTCATTGTTGTTGTTGTTGTTGTTGTTGTTATTATTGTTGTTGTTGCACTGCAGATGCTGCAACTCAGACAGGAGGCCATCTCAGCTGTGTCTACGCCTCCGCAGCAACCCCCCACGGCCGTACCGTGACACGACCACCATGACCGTGCCACCAGTATCTAATACAAAACCCCCACGAAAGAATGAATGCATGAATAAATGACTGATTGACTGAATAAAAGCAAAATACAAAGGACAGGCTTATTCTGTTTGTTCCTGACGATGCCGCCAACGGTATCGGCATTGATGTTGTTTTGTTGCTGCTGTTGTTGTTGTTGTTGTTGTCGTCGTCGTCGTCGTCGTGGACAGCCCAAGCTGGTGAAGAGGGGAAAACTAGTTAGAGGTGAACAGATGGAACGAGAGCGAGAGAAAGAAACAGAGTCAACTTATTGAAACTCAAGAACAAAATCAACGGTTGCGTAAATGCGCACGCACCCTACTACATTTGGGTGGCAAACAAATCGCATTGTTGAAGAAGCGTCAAGATTGACCTAACATTTTTCGGGGTGACCCTCAGCCAAGATTTAACGTCCACGGAACTGTTTTTCACATTGCTTCATAGACGGACCCCCATAAATACAAATCAGGGCAACGGTGGGGCTCGAACCCGCGCACCTGCTATGTGTCTCCTCCGGTTGCAAGGCACAGACTTAAGCCTACCACGCCACCGGGCTCGACATTTATCCGCATCTATAACAGGTTAATCTTTTACAAACGCCTTTCTGGTAATTGTTAGCGATTCTCTCCTTCTCGCTCTCGGGTCTGGCAGTAATTGGTCCTCCCTAGTCAATCGACTAGTCAATAAAACTAGGACTGCTACGTTGTACGTACTCGGACAATAATAGCACATCTTATAAAATAGAAGCAATACTTAGTTCAGCCAGCCAGCTAGCCAGCCAGCCGCGATATATGATTTTTATTCTAGTCTGGCTGGTAGTAGAGCAGTCACCTAAAAACGTAAAGTAAACTTTTCTTGCAATATAGTTGGTCATATCGTGGACGTTGGACGTGCAACGCACATACTCGGACAGTTGATGCACCGCGTTAAGCACTTCCAGCAATAAAAACGTTGCGACACCTACCAATGCGAGCTCGTCAGTGAACGCGTATAACTAAATCTGACTCCACAACTCTACATTCATTGACAAATATGTGTGAATTATATAGAATAAAATTTGGAAAAAAACTATTGCACAAAAATCGATCAGCTGACCGATAGATCGTATGTGCTGCATCGCATATATATATATATATATATATATATATATATATATATATATATACATATGTATATATATATATATATATATCAGCGACCTCGGCATTTTAATCAGTCGTTCAGCCAATATAGAGATAGCCTTTCGTTTCGGGGCCACAGGCTCATCTTTTCACCCACTGCACGTCTACCAGCCCATACATTGATGTACATTTTCATCGATCACGCGAAACGCGCTGAAAATGAAGTCTTCGAAGAACATCATATTTTCGTTCATTAATCACCACCAGCGCCGCTGCTGTCAACCGGCTTACCCACTCCTTGCTGCCTTTTCCGTCCATCGATTTAGATGCCAATTTTGCCGGCTCAACGCCGCTCGACTCACGCGGGCAACGAGTCCAAAACTGAGTTGCTACGCTGAGGCACGCCTCATATCATCATAACAGCCTTGTGTAGCTTGAGTCGAGGAAAACCTCATCTCTCGCTCTCCAGGAAAGAAAACAACCCTTTTCTTCCTGCCTTGGTGAAATCATACAAGTACTAGTAGTTATAATTGCAATGTCCACACCCTAAAATGACTACAACTGGCGAAGAGGTCCGCCAAAACAAGCCATACAATATAATACTTCGATTATTCATCATACTACCTCTGTTAGTTGTCTCTTAATAGTTTACATATATATCACAATTACGCACAATGTACAGATAACATGAATTTCTCCGTAGACACTACAAATTGTCTTAATATCAAGAAGAACCTTACTGTACTACTTTATATATATATATATATATATATGATTCAAATATATTTTCAGTATAGTGCATTATGAATATGTTACACGTATCACTATGGATTTTAGCTAAGCCAATGTGCATAGTGGGCGGGTAGTGCGACTGTCACGTGTCCGTTTCGAACTATATATAGGATATATATATATATATATATATATATATATATATAGGATATATATATATATATATATATATATATATATATATAGGATAACGTTGTGAGTGTAGAGCCAAAATAAAAATGTCTCCAGCGTCTCGGACTCTCTGGAAGAGTCGCTCTCTTGATGTTCCCGTCTGGTTTTCTCGTCCGTCTCTCGTTCTCCGACTCTTTCCGAAACATGTTAACACATACTTTCCTCGCCTCTCGCCCTTTCTCCCTTCCCCTTTCCTTATTTCCCCAACATTTATCTCGGCTTCATGACTAGCATGAACATTTTGCGTTGTCTTCCTGTGCAGTCGGGACACAGTCCCTTTGAGGGTCGGGTAGACGCGCGCCAAACAGAAGAGAGGCCATGCTCATCAGGACACGCTGACGAGATAACTAACGAATTTTCCGTCGTACTTAGGCTGAACCAAAGTAGTTAGCCTCGTGAGAGGAATAGTAATCAAGTAGTGGTATGGTATGGCAGCCGTGGAGTGGAAGGTAGAGCCGACAGTCAACACGTGTATATTTTTATCACCAAGCCCAGATGGTGTCGTTACTGACTGCATTTGTGGGTGTCGCCGCCGAGACCTCATCACCCGACGCGTTGCCGCTAACTGGGCACAACCAATCAACCAACCAACCGACCACCGACATCACTAGCGCGACAAAGACACAAAAGCAGCACCCTTTTTACTCTTCGCTCTGTCCGTCCATCCAACGACGTGGACGAATTATATCTTCGTAGCCGGACGATGTGATGCTAACTGGAGGAAGAAAGCCGTCCACGGGGAGGGTGGTGCTACACCGTGCACGATTATTCAAGTTGTCGCTGCTGCTGCTGTTGCTGATTGCATAGCACAACAAGGTCCACCGCACCACCACAATACTTAAGCGTCGTCCACAGCATCACGATGCTGAAAGGTTGGCGGGGGGGGGGGGAGCGGGGATTCCGTCCGCATGATTACGATATGAAGGTCTCGTCTACATGATTGCAATATAAAGGTCTTCTCGTCCGCAGACGCTCGACAGCACGACATGATCGCGAGGGTCCCGCGATCGATAATCGAGGCAGACAGACGATCATGACATGATCGAGCCTCCTGTGTCTTAACGCAACGGTCAGTATGGCGCATTCACCCAAACATCGTCTCGTTGTCGAAGCAACGTTCTGCTATAACCCACCCCTGTTTCTTTTTTTTTCAAAGGGGGGGTTGGATGGTAATGCACCATCTTCCATTTATTGAGACATCTGTGCTCCCCGTTTTTTTTTGTTCGACCATGATCGATTTTTAATCCACTCCGGCATTTACCTTGTTTAGATTGGGAACCGTGAAAACCAATTTAGGAGTGGCTGGTCTGGGTCTCGAACCCAGGCTTGCCGAATGCAAGGCAAAGGCTTTTGCCACTAAGCCATCTTGGTCGGTTTGTGCACGTGTAGCAAATAGACGTGTGTGTATTGTACCTGTATATATGCGTGTGTATCTGTATGAGTATCTTTGTCTTACTCCTTAGTAGCGTGAATATTTTATGCTGTTCACATGTCTCATCGTCGGAGGTTGGTCAGTTCAACCTGACCAATTGTCGACTAAGTAACAACAACAACACAGCAGCAGCAGCAGCAACAACAACAACAACAAGAGTAGCAGGAGCTGCAGCCAAGCTGTAGGAGATGTGCGTAACACGGGGTAGCTAGCTTGCAGTGTAGCCCCGGCCTGCATAGTCTCTCCGTCCTGTCCGCCTGTCAGTGTGTCTGTGTGAGAGGAGGCAGCGTTCAGCCGACAAAGGAACGCACGAACGAGGCAACACCTCTCATCATTCCCGTCATCATCTCGTCGTCATCAGCGTCATCGTTTCGCTTCGTTTCCAGCAAGCCGTCATCCGCACAGCCAACTGCAGAACAACCGAGTTCCTCACCCCCCCATCCTCCGATCACTCCCCCTCGCTCCCCACCTCCCCTCCCCCTTTTCCATCCCATTTCCTCGCCGGGCGCCCGCCCTGGACGAACGAATGTGTCATCAGTATCAGGCCATCACGACGGCTACCATCTTGGTCCACCCGTGAGGCACCCGTTTCCACCGCGTGGTTATGATCACTATGACCATAACTGGCCATCATAGCCAGTTGCTCAACTCTAGCTATGCGCCCGTCATTCCTGCGCCTTTTCTGGTTCATCATTACCATCATCATCATCAGCAGCAGCAGCAAGCTCGGCCGTGTTTTCTTCTTCTTCTTCTTCATCGTTTCCCTTTTTCCCGCGTCATCATGATCTCCCTTTTCCTTGTTTTTATCGAGCTTATCATTCTCATCACCATCGCCGCCATCATCATCATCATCATCGCCATTATCACAATACTCATTTTCATCATCAACATCATCTATGCCACTATGTTCCTTTCCATCATCATCATCATCATCATGACTAGCAGCAGCAGCATGTGGAAACTGACGCGGGCAGGCACATTGTTGATCGCGTCACGCCGCATCTCGCACGCTACCGTTCGTCGATCAGTGGTCGTGTTGTTGTTGTTGTTGTTGTTGCTAGTTGTTGTTGTTGCTGTTGTTGTTATTCATCGTCTTTGTTGTTGTTCTTGTTGATGTCGTTGCTGCTACTGCTGGCCTGCCATTTTGTGGCAGACAGTGAGAGACCCAGAGGCACATGGACAGACGACAGCTCTGACAACGATGGTTGGTACAAGCGATGCACGCTAGAAACGGCTTGGGCTGTCTACAACCAGATCGTCCTCTTTTTCGTCTTTTTTTTCCTTCTTCATCATCCTCTTTTTCTTCCTCTATTTTTCGTTGTACTGCCGTTTCCCGTTTTCTTCTTTTTTTATTGTAACTAAGCATTGATATGCTATACCGCTTAGCTGGCTAATGTCATCGTATGCGGTGGCGGCAGCGGCAGCGGCAATACGCCGGTTCGCGTGGCTCGCGATCCTCCATACCCAATAGTGCCTGCACTGTCACAAGCAAGCACTAGTGCTCTGCTGCTACGGAGATTGCTTCTACTTGTACTATAATAGCGGAGATTGCAGACACTACGAGCGGATGGTGGCTAACTAACTACTAATACTATTACTACTACAACTACGAGCGCTTATTTTCTTCTATATAACCGTGCAAAAGCGAATATGGCTCGTACAAAGGCTTATACAGAGGCGAACGCCGCTCGTCAAGCTCGGCGGCAGACCGGCGGCCGGTCAAGCTGGAAGGTAGACCAATTGGCAATTGGCACTCTTCGCTGGACTGTTGGGTTAATTCCTTGGTTTGTTGTTCCTTGGTCGTTGGTCCACGAGCTCTGCCACGATCGCTGTCAGCACAGTAACCATAACCAGCATCACCTTCGCCGCCCAAGTCGCCGCCCCCGCCACTAGCCCCCCGGGGGGGGGCGGCGGTGGCGAAACAGAATCGGACGAGCGGGCACCCCAACGTATTTCTTCTAGTTTTCCTTCTCCAGCAGCAGCAGCCGCAGCACAGTAGCAGAAGCTGTCGTTGCTGCTGCAACTACTGTTGCAGCCGCCGCCCCTAACCCGGACTTAGCTCGCTTAGTTTTCCCTCTCGCTTTCGATGTTGGTCGGCTAGATTCGAGCGAGCACCGCCACGATCACAACTATCACCACCACCACCACCACCCGGAAGCGTAAGGCAACAGCAACGACGATGACATGGACGACGTCCACAATAGCAACAACAACGACAACAGCGACAACAACAACAACAACAACGACAACAGCAGCAACAACAACAACATCGACAACATCGACAACAACGACAACAACGACAACAACAACAACAACATCGACAACATCGACAACAACGACAACAATGACAACGACATCGACAACAACAACGACAACAGCAGCAACAACAACCACAGCAGCAATGGCTATGACGGTGCTAACACGAACGCCATCAGCAGAAACTGCCGCAACATGAGCAACTGCCGAATCAGGCAAGTCAGCGACACGGTACCAGTTGAACCGACGTATCCTGACAGCGTGGTATGCCAGTCGCTGACTATGGCCACTTCCTTTAGTACAACCGCTGGTACTAACACTGATGTTGTTCATGTTGTTGCTGTTGCTGTTGTTGTCGTTGTTGTTGTTGTTGTTGCTGCACCTCCTTACTTTAAGAACCTGCTTTGCCGAAGTCGAGCCACCAACAATGTTCAACTCGGCTAACCGTCGTACCCTGTACAATAATACCCGCGTTTCAACCTTGATGAAGCGTCGTCGTCGTCGTCGTCGCTGGTATTATGGTTGGTGTTGTTATGGTTGTTGCCAAGTCAATGTTATTGATCTTCCTGTTATCATCGATGCTGCTGTTGTTGTTGTTATTCGTGTCGGCAGTAGCCGGTATCAACATCGTTATCGTTATTGTGGTTATCGTTGTGTTTGTTGTCGATATTGTCGATATTGTTGTTGTTGCTGTCTTGGGGGATGGTGGTCGTGACCGACGTCATTCATCTCGTCATCGTTGTCACTTCCGTACGCCGTTCGTCTGTGGCTGCCAGCACGCCTCCTTCGACAAATGGCTGCTGCTGCTGCTGCTGACGAGTTGACATTCTTAAGCAGCAGCAGCAGCAGCAGCAACAACAACAACAACAACAACATCAACAACGACCAGTAGCATTGATGGACTTAGTAAGCAGCCGATCTTACCGCTTGTCGTATCGTCGCTAAGCCAACGATTCGAGAATCGACCCTTGTTGTGTTATGTGGCTACAGAGACGGATGTCATGCAGACCAACGACCAACACCGGCACAATGCCACCACCACAGCAATATCAACAACTGAGGCCACAACAACAACAACAACGGCAATAACGATAAGAACATTGTTTACCAACAACAAAAATAACGATAAGAACAACGACGACAACAACAACTACAATAACGCACACGAAATAAAATGTAACCTTTAGTACTGTGGCCAGTCGTTAGTCTGATACAAGCAAAGTAAAACAAACGTAGTTCCGATCGACATTGTTGTGGTTAGTTTGATACTACTGGTAGTCGATTGAACATCGCTATGATTGCCTCACTGGTTGTTGTTGTTGTTGCTGCTATTGTTGCAGTTGCAGTTGTTGTCGTTTTTATTGTTGCAGTTGTTGTTGGCAGAGGCAGTAATGTAGAAACTGTACTGTTGTCGACAAAAACAACAACAACATATTCGATATTCGTTGTTGCTGGCGTTCTTGTGGGCTGCCCGTAGTGCTCTACGCGTATTGCTACCGCGACTTGACACCACTGCAGGAAGCTCGTCTGCAAGTGTGGGCCGGTAGTGTGGGGTCGTCCTCCCCATCCTTCCATCGACCAGAAACAGCCGAAACAAATACTTCAAACAATCTGAGGGGTTGCGAGTCTACGCACGGCTAGAAGAGATTTGAAGGTGGCAACGGCGGTCAAGTACAAGGCCACTAATTATAAGTCATCTGCAATCAACATCCGGTGTGCAGTTACCATCGGATGCCCATCGGATGTTAAGCTCGCTGAAAAGCAACAGATTGACGCCTAACCATTACGGGTTTCTTGGAGCAGAGCGTGGGCTTATCTGCTACGGCTGCAGTATGCAGCGTTGGCCTGCCTTGCGTCGGTTTGAGGACATCGTAGTGTGTACCAAACGGGGGTTACAAGCGATGGCTCCCGGGAATGGGGCCGCGTGCCTCTCACGCCACAATTGTAACAGGCGGGAACGGCACTCTGAAAAGATGCCCCACGATAGTCCACTCCATGATGCCGCACAAGAATCATGCCCACTTCACGCGCTTTAGATCCGGAATCGGACATGGAAATAGGCCGCTTGGACAGGAGCCCGGGGGCCCCCTTTTCTGGGGACCGAGCGTTGTGGACCAGGCAGTGGCGGTCGTCTGGCATAGGACATCATCGATGTTATTTAAGGTGGCGCCCTTCACAATAGCCTTTATATTTAGTCGCATAAAGGAAGAGTGGTGTAAATGAACTTCTGTTTCATTAGCGGTCTGTGAAGGTCGTATCCGCATGTGACTTCCCTTTCTTCATCTTTGTCTTCTTTAGAAGGAAGGTTGTGGTGGTTCTCCATCTGTGCGCTGTGGGATAACGGCGAAGTTTGGGCCCCGTTCTCGGACCAGGCACTCCAGAAGCTCGTATATTTCCCTCGACCCCCGTGTCCTGTTATGTGACACGAAATAGGCCTATGTACGCTTAGGTCCGAACGTCTTGGCCAATACTGGCTTGGTCCAGAAGGCCCTTATCCAATACTGGCGTAGTATCCTTAGGAAGGCGCAACGCCACTAGCGCCCTAGTGAATGACTCGCCGTCATATTCCGTCGGCTACTAATGAGGCGCGAGGGAACAACCTCGGTCCTCTTTCCGGCCTCACGGCCAATGTCCTGAAATGTGCGGGCTATATTCCGCCAGTCTTTGTCAAATTTTATCCACTATTACTACAAAGCGTACTGCTGCTAATGGGTAATATTATGCCGGGACGAGTCGAACTTTCATCGTTGTCGTTGTGTTCACATTATCACACTGCGGCGGCACAAATCCGACGCCACTCGTTAACGACGACGTTGATCATCGTCGACCACTTACAACATATATATATATATATATATATATCCCCTGTGTTCCTTCAGTCTTACGACGGCTCTGGCTAGTCGGCTGGTGTTACTATTAATACCAGGGCTCCTATTACGGGATTTACTGACACGACACCCGTAATCGGAGTTGAGTTGTAGCGCAACAACAACAACAACAACAACTTCGTTTACTATTACGACTACCACCACAGTATTGCTGTCATGAGTTCGAGAGATAGGCCAATGTGTGGCTAGTGCTACTGTTACTACGACTACTACCACTACTATAATACTACTGCATTACTGCGATGACCCACTAATGTCCTAATACAATAAGAACAACCACGACAACAACAGCAGCGACCACAACAACAGCTGCAAAAACTACGACAATAACAGCAACAACCACGACAACAACAACTCCCACAACAACAACAACAACTCCCTATATCTACTTCCTGTTTGTGGCACGTCCGCTGTGCTCGAAGCAATCGCCGTCGCCGCCGCCGCTGCTGGCAGACTGGGTGCCCTGCCGCTACACAGCGAGTAGAGAGGAAGGCGTATCGGGCGCCCGAGATTTGTCCGGTGTCGTGGTTGTTGTTGTTGTGTTGTTGTTATAGTAATTGATGTTGTTCTTGCTCCGCAGCTATCGCTGGCGCCACTCTTGCCCCGTGTCATTTCGAATACGTTCAAGTGTTCTCCCAGTAGTAGTTGAAGTTGTAGTCGTAGCAGCAACAACAGCAACAACAACAACAACATCAATAACAACAACAGCAGTAACAACAATCGATGTAGTACGTAACGCTAGCAGAAAAAAAGTAGGACAAAGGTACAGGTGCTGCAAGAATGGCAAATCATCGCGACACACGGAACTATGTCGACTTCAACTAGCGCCAACACAGACAGCGGTGGAGCAACGAACGCGGCAGTAAGATTTATCACGCAGATGGTTCGATCGATCTAAATCTCTAAAGTAAGGCGCTATTATTGTTATTAATACTACTACAATCCTTTGTCTGCACCAGCGACAGGACAGTGAAAATCCTGAGTTTACCTACCATCATACCTGCTTTCGGCGGCCCTGTTGGTGGAGCTAACTATTCCCTGACAACAACAACAACAACAACAGCAATAGCGATAACTCACGACGATTCATAACTAGAACTAAGCACAGGTCTTTCACCTGTCCATAGGTCAATTCGTTAACACTCCCACTAATGGGAAAACGTCGCCATCACGTCGCACACAGAGACATGCGCGCCTACACTCACGGCCGCCTCTCGACGATGACTTAACCCGATAACCTAGAGGACAACCCAACCTAGATGGACTTAGATGCAGTAGCAGGACGACCCAACCAGGACAGACTCGCCGCAGGACGACCCAACCAGGACAGACTCGCCGCAGGACGACCCAACAACCTCGATCGACCCGCTGCAGCAGCCGCAGCAGGACACGCCTTAAGGCGTCAGGATGGCCCTCGATCCCCCCACTACTTCTGCCACACCACACTACTCTCATATAGAGTCCTGTTCTATAGATTTAGTTTCTTTTTATCCACCATTGCTGCCAAATCTGTTATTGCTATATGACCCGCTAGAGAACTTCTGGTGGGTGGGCACTGCCGCAAAACATGTGTGTGTGTCTCTGGTTAAGAGGCGAATTAACACGGTTAAGTTGATCAATTCTTGGTTTTTATTCGATATGGGAAAAAACCTCTCTCGATTCATTCGTGGTCTTATTCTTCTTCTTCCACCAGGGTCTCCTTTCGTTTACGTTCCATCTTCACTCCGGCTATTCTGTATGGCCGACCATCCTGCCCTGCCGCATCATCCTCAATCTCCGAGAGAACCTGTTTCAATCTGAGCCTAATATCTGTACTTGCTCTTGCAAGTAGTTCTCACCTCGCTCGAATCAATCGGAGCTCGCTCATAACAACAACACACGATAACGTTTCAATTCGTTCGTAGTTTTAAATAAAATGTTTTTATTTTTACCTTTTGTGCGCACGTAATAAGCAGCTTGCCGCCTCATGTTCTTTTCTTTTCGTTTTAAATTTAAGATTTTTATTTTTATTCATAGAAAAAAGGGAACGCACATGCGAGTGAAAAGAACAAAAAAAGGAGAAGCCAGAAACAACTAGCTTATTGCGCTTTATTGACTAAGTTGAGTAAGCTAAACGAAAATAAACAAACAAACAAAAACACACGTTTTCATTTACCGCAGTACGAGGTAAGCTCACCTGTAGCTCGCACGCCACAAATCAGAATAC
Organism: Dermanyssus gallinae; assembly: GCA_003439945.1. NCBI lineage: Eukaryota > Metazoa > Arthropoda > Arachnida > Mesostigmata > Dermanyssidae > Dermanyssus > Dermanyssus gallinae. The sequence continues at coordinate 14,146 of QVRM01004273.1, forward strand.
CAACGATGACTACTACTACTAATTGTCATTCATTTCTGACTACTAATTACTACTGCTACCAGCTCTACTACTGCTGGCCGACGTGCCAAAATCGACACAGGTTATATGCTGATTGGGATCGAGTTCAATTAGCGTATACCGAGTCAGGGTTCATATTCGCATCTAAGCTAATCTTTGTTGTGGATGTTCTATACGACGCATTCGATCAGTCAGTCGGTCAGTCAGACGTGTGTGTGAGACAAGAATTCGCCGCGCTGCCACATTTCAACAGCAAGAAGTGACCACGAAGCAGCAAGATCGAGCGATGAGATCACCCACCCACCCACCACGACACCTCTGCTCGCTCCGACTCCGACTAAGAGTGCACAATTATGCCAATGCTACACTCAAACAATCCTGTTCGTCTCAGGACGTCCTATCCACAGGCAGTGGCACCGCGGCATATCCGTCGAAGTTTTCTTGTCGTCGTCACCATTGAGATCATCATGGCTGCTGAACGGCAGCGGTGAATCGATTGCCGATAGACAGACCGGCATACAGATGGACAGGCATAGAGGCAAGGACAACATCCCAAGTGGACAAGGCAATTAACTAAGAGGCGCAGGCGAGTTTGCTAGCAGCAGCGGCAGGCTAATTGTGCGACTTACATATAATAAGTGGCTGCCTGTCAGCTTACTGCTTCCGAGAGAGCGAATAAAACCGCACCGTCACCGCAACGACAGACGGAACCGAGAAGGAGACGCCGGCTACAACAACAAGTAAATCAAAAACAGCAGCAGCATCCGCAGCAGCAGCAGCGCCACCAATACCATCAAAGAAGGATGACAACAATAGCAACAACAGCAACGACAGCAACAACAACAACAACAACAACGACGACGACAACAACAACGGCATCGAAGACAACAGCAGGAACACCAGTACCACCAAAAAAGGATTACAACAATAGTAATAACAACAACAACGAAAGCAACGACAATAGCAGCAACAACAACAACAACGAGAGCAGCAGCCGAGAACAGTCTCAACGACGCCTATTGACCTAGAAACAATTAGCGCGCGTACAAGACGACCTATCATCAACCAACGCGGCAGATTAATCAACGCATCGAACCCACTCGTTCACCTTCGGTCGACGGTAGGTCGGCGATCACCGACTACGGCGACCACGACGACGATTCAACCTTACGTGGCGGCTACAGCAACTACAATACCCACGCCTACGCTTAATACAACAACTGCTACTACTACTACAATAATAACAACTACACGTAAAACAATAAAAACCATATCAACTGCAGGTACAACAACAAAAACGATATGAATTGCAAGTACAAAAATAAAACCAATATCAATGGAAAGTACAAAAATAAAACCAATATCAACGGCAAGTACAAAAATAAAACCAATATTAATGGCAAGTACAACAACTACAACACTAACGACGTAATTCTTATTACTTCTAGTGCTGATCACGGATCAAGCTGTGCAGCAGCATCTATTGTACCGGCCACCGCAGCACGCAACGCGAAGCAACAACCAGGAAAGCTATAAATCGAACGACAAAGCAATAAAGTCAGCGTTCTTTTTTGTTGTTCTAGAATATAGACATCTCTCTAGAATTACGCTCCTTTTTTCTCTTTTCTTCGTCCGACTTTACGATGTCACTTGTTACTAAATGTCAAGGTATCGACAAGTTTCTGACGATGCCCTATATATATATATATATATATATATGCATAAAGTACTTGCAAACACACCCGAGAGTATACAGCATCTGTACTGAAGAGAGTCAGGCCTATGCCGTCATAAACAATTAACGGTGGCAATGCCTGAATAACAATATATATATATATATATATATATATATATATATATATATATATATATATGTATATATAATTGTATCTGATCCGAATCCGTCTTGAGCTGAGCATGAGCATACAGGAGCGTCATTTAATCGGTGCTGCTGCTGCTGCGGGAACGCATCATCACACCACCGTCATCATTATCATCATCATCACCATCACCAAACGCACGATCATGCAACCGCTCGTGTAATCGTCGAATTCAGTATCGGCTCTGGCTCTGTGGGGTAGAGTTAGGTAGGTAGGCAGGAATAGGGATAGGGAAGGTGGGGAAGGCGGCGACATCATGCGCGCGGTGCATCTCGTCACCCAACGAACATCCCAACCCCTCACCCACCCACCCACCGGCCGGTCCACGTTCGTCGATTACGTAGTGAGTAGCCCAACACCAAGGCAGGCTGCGACCTGCGGTGGCGGCAGCGGCGGCAGGACCTCACGGCGGCGTGAGAGGACGACGTCTTTCACGAATCGCGACCGAATCGCGCACAGAGCGACCCAGCCGGCCAGTCAACCAGTCATCGAGTCAGTCACCCAGTCAGACAGTCATCCAGTCAACCAACAGCGACGAACCATCAGCGAAACATCAGCCAGGCGACGTCAGCCAAGACATACGTCATGACGTTGTTATTGCGTCACAATCGTCGTTGCCGCCACGGTCGTCGTCGTCGTTGTCGTGGAGATCCGCCCGCTTTGATGGGATTTTCTTCAAACACGATGATGACGACGACGCTGGCGATGAAAACAGCTCTAATTCTTAACGCCACAGTTAATCGGCACACCAGCATCATCGTCATCGTCATTATCAGCATCATTATAATTGCAGCAACAGTCGGCTTTGTGGTCGCTATCAGCAGCAGCAACAGCAACAACATTATCACACGACAACTAGCTGTATTCTCCAATGCTGGGTGGATGCGGCGGTAGTTTCCACAGCAGCCAATCGTAACAATACCAACCGCACCAACAACAGCAGCAGCAGTTAAAGCAAAAACATATCGATAACAATAGCAGCTGCAAAAATATCGATGACAGCAACAGCAACAACAACAATAACAACAGCAACAACAACAACAACAACAACAACAACAACAACAACAGCAGCAGCAGCAACAACAACAGCAGCAACAGCAGCAGCAGCAGCAGCAACAGCAGCAGCAGCAGCAACAACAGCAGCAGCAGCAGCAACAACAACAGCATCGATGACGACAACAACGACAGCAACAACAAACCGAACCACGACCGATATAGTGTAGTTGGCTTGCGTTGGCGTTCACAATTATCCGAACAAAAAAACACGCAACTTAACCAATGAACGAATGAAAGCTAGGCAAACTAGGTTATAGGTGGAGCTAGGCAAACTAGGTTCTAGGCGGATTTTGCACAGCTTTAAATGATTGGCCAGCTTAACCACTCTATAGCCAGGCATTTCTATTTGATAGCTTGATATTTAGCCCTATCCCATGATGCTTGCAAAGACGGCTCAGAAGAACAGCCACCAACTACATCGATCTGCTAAGTGGTGTCTCGTCGAGTAAGTGCGTAAGTAAGTGAACATCACGCGACGCCGCCTGAGACAGACAGACAGACAGATCTGTCCTTATCAGACAGACGGGGACAACGACAAGTCGTTAATTACCTTCAAGCAAGCTCATTAATTACCAGTGACAATTAGAAATAGTACCGGTCACAACAATTGGACGTGGACTATCACTAATACTACTGCTACTACACGCTACGACTGTAAGGGGAAATCAGATCGTAATTGTGTTTCATGCACATACGCGCTCTATCGTAATAACGTGACGACGAATTTAATACTGGGTTATTATGGTAAGCGACCAGCCACAACGACAACAATCATGTCGTTATTGTGGTCGTTGATGTTATTGTTGTTGTGGTTGCTCTTGTTGTTGATGTTATTATTGTGGTTGCTGTTTTTGCTGTTGTTATTGTTGTTGTTGTTGTTGTTGCTGTTGTTGTTGTTGTTGTTGTTGTTGTTGTTGCTGCTGTTGTTGTTGTGGTTGTTGCTGTTGTCTCATCATCGTTGTCACGGCCGCAGTGGTAACGGCCCAACGCCATTCTCTTCAACTCCTCCATGACTCAAGACACAGCGGCTGCTGTCTCGTAATGCCACTTATACATAAGAACAACGTGGTTTTCGTTTGAATTTCGCCTCCCTCCGCAATGCGTTCGCTAGCCCCGGCTAGACCGTCGTCGCTGCTGCCGTCTCTGCTCGGCCTTTGTCGCTGCCGCCGCCGCTTTTGTTGTGGTTGTTGTTGTTGCCATTGCTATTGTTGTTGTTGTTGTTGTTGTTGCTATTGTTGTTGTTGTTGTGGTTGTTGTTGTGGTGGAACGACATTCGACAGTCGACGCTAGAAGAATATCATTGTAGCAGCCATCTTCCATCGGCTCTTCGTTTGCCGCCACGTTGTGCTCGAGTGTTGTTGGTTCAGCGGCACGACTTGATGGCCATTGAGTTGAGCCCCAAACTTAGCAGCCTCTGCAGCAGCAGCAGCAGGAGCAAAGGAGGCGGTGACTATCGCACCAGACCAGACCCGGCCAGGCCCGGCCAGGCTAGACAACGCACACCGCTGTCGCAGGCCGGCCGACCGAACGAACAAACAAACAACACGCTTACCCCTCCTCAGCGTTCCTAGCGCGTTGTCTCGACGCATGGTCGCCTCGAGATACTGCAGCAGCAGCAGCAGCATCGGACTCACTGCGCGGCTCATTCGACTACAGCCTGGCTGGCTGGCTGGCTGTCCACTACACAAAACGCTCCCAGCCAGCCCTCATCAGAGGCTGCTGCTGCTGGTCAGCAAAGGCCATCAGCAAATTAAACGCCAAAATTCATTCGGTTAGCTCTCAACTCTCACTTTCTGTCTCTCGTCTGCCCATTTCGCGCACTCCCTATCTCCCTCCATCTCCCTCCCACCTCTCTCGCCCCCTCTCTCTCTCTTGAGATCTCTCCACATTGCGTCGGCTTTGCGTCGTTCCAGCGTTGCTATTATGTAAATTATGGATGACTTTCGTTCTTAGCTTTCTTGTTTTTGTTCTTGTTGTTGTTGTTGTTGTTGTCGTAGCGTAAGCATCAAAGCAATACTAGCGTTCTACTTCGTCGTCGTCTTGCGCCCCAGTATATTGCCATTTGCTTAGTTAGTGGTAATGTTGTTACTTTTGTTGTTGTTGTTGTTGTTTTTGCTGCTGCTAGTAGTTCGTAATTTCGTTTGGTGTTTTTGGCATTGTTATTTTATTTGTTGTTGTTGTTGTTGTTGCTGTTGTTGTTTGCTAATGTCGTTGGCGTTCTTGTTGTTGCCTCTATCTACGTTTCACGTTTGTCAGCAGCGTTGTTTAGAGCGTTAGTGCTCTCTGTTGTCAGAGCTGGGTGTCTGCTTGCAGATAGACAACAGTCAAGCACGAATTCACGTACACACACAGTACTGAACGTTGGCCCTTTTGAGAGGCGACCACGAGGGTCCTCCTCGAGCAAGTATGCAGACAGGCAGGCAAAAACGACGAAGCTGTCTAACCAGTTTTAACTAATACCCCTTTCTCAACAAGCAAACGATATGATCACGCTCGCCAATCATAGAATGATAGCACGTAGAAATAAGAGAATGAATGTATGAAGTCGTCGGAACATCCGCATTCAAGTATCAGAGTAAGAGCCTCTTCTCTAAGTGTCCAACAACTGAGCACAACAAGTAACGACGATATGCATGGTACGTCCCGTAATCGTCAATTAACTAGAGAGAGAGGCCCCCCACAACCTCACATACGGTCATAGTCAAACTTATTGTGGTAGCAGCAATGACAGTAGTATTAATGAGAACTGAACGTTACGCAATTACGTTTTGCATGCGTTATGCACGCTTTACGTTGATAAGATACTGATTGAGAACTATACAACTTACTATATATATATATATATATATATATATATATATATATATATATGTAAATCAAATTAAACAACACTAAAAGAACATATTATTTAAACTTAAAAATCACCTTTATTATCGCATAAAAGTTAGGTTTGTGAATAATTGCTGGGTTCCGTACTGCAAAGCCAACGGAAAATTAAACGTCTCCCTAGTGTATCAACAACAACTCACACTGTCAGTTCAGCAAAAAAAAAACTTGTCACCCAATAAAGACCTCGTCGAAGTACACCGATGCGTAGCGCTTCGGCAATTAGCGACCAGCATCGTCCCGGTAGTTCCGGTACACTATTCCGGAACTCCGAGCTCGCCTCTCCGAAGCTCCCTACTCTCACCTTATTATGTTACTATTCATCCAAGGCAAAAGAAGTCACCTTACTATTCATCCAAGGCAAAAAGTCACCTTACTATTCATCCAAGGCAGAAGAATGCATCCATGCCAACTGGTACCCCAGATGGGCTACGTACAGGGCGTTAACCAGTCGGTGCGGAATCCTATCCGGCAGTCGCCTATCCGCTAACACTTAACTTTGACAGTCGTCGAATGGACCACGATACTATGACACAACTAACTCGTCGCCATATTGCCTATGTACCGTATGCCGTGCCTTTCATGATTCATTCTGAACCCAGAGGAATGTTACTATAGCGAGTTTTTTACACATCTGATCAACTTTCTATGTGCGAGGAAGTTGTTTCCCGCAGCACACATAATTCGCATCGCGCATCACGGAAAGTCATCACGCTGGCCAGAGAGTCGCAGTTAATTCCTTAATCCCTCCTCCCTGATGCGATAATAAAGAATAATTTAATAATGGTCATGAATTGTCCTTCCTCCCGCCGTTTCATAACAGTGTTTGTCGACACGTTGAGCACTACGGCATTCTTCGCTACAACAGAGCCCCATGATGACGTCAACTTTATTCGTTTACGTTAGCAGGAAGCTACGACCGCCGAAACGACGATATCAAACGTGTTCATAACTACAAATAACAACTTGACGAAGTTCGAAGTCAGATGAACAACGTTGAATAGTAAGAGCAGCAGCAATTCGTTGGCATAAAAAGTAGTAATTTACGATATTGTATTTAGCATATGAAACGCTATTTTGGAACGTAGGCCACAATATTTAGTATAAGCTCAGTTGATTACCGACCCGTTTGTATGAATGCTTAATATATATATATATATATATATATAAGGCGAGCACTGCCGAGTGTGCAAATGTATTGTAAATGATTAATAAATTATCACAATATTTTCTATATATATATAAATATATGCATGAAGTTCGTACACGTTCTCGGGAGACAATTGTCGCTCCATTTGTATCCTTAATAAAATGTTAATTATATAGATATACCTTCTTCTAACTTTTTTTTTGGCCGGAGAGATAGCTAAAAGAAACCCAGCACGCCCCGTCAGGGCAAGCGTACTACAAATAGTACTAATGGAGAAGCGGATAGCGGCGACCGTTACAATCTAGACGAAATCTGTGCCATTCGCCTTGGGACACGTCGGTTTCCTTTCGAATTGCGACTGCTGTATTGAGTTGTCAATTTTTCTATTTGTTGCCCATGCAGTTATGAATTCAGCGTCAGATTCATTACGTCCGTTCAGTCCACCCGTACGTGCCTCATCGCTCTCTCTCTCTCTCCTCTCACGACCCCTACAGAGCGAGAGAGGGAGAGGGTGAGAGAGAGCGCGCGGGAGAGGGAGAAGACTAAGAAGGCAAATGACAATTGCACAAGCAGTGGACGAAATGAGAAAATCAAAAACAGGACAGAACAAAAACAAATGGAAAACAGATACGGCCTGCCTGTCTGCCGGCCGACACCTGCTCGTGCCGCGAACTTCGTCGTGCAGAATCGCGTTTTTTCCTCATTGTCCGGCCATATTCGGGGCCCCAGCTGCCACATGTGGAACCAATTCCGCCGCCAGCCAGACAGTCGCATGGCTATCGATCGAGGCAACTACACAACAAAGGTCCAATGACCGAGCCAGCTCACACAAACTCTGTGGGGCCGCCCTATCGCAGCCCTTTGGAAATTCGTTTCAGGGCAGGGCAGCGCAGTGGCGGTGGAGGCGCCTGGCCGAACCAAACAGTAGGATCAGCGATGGAGCGAGCAGCCTAGAGCAGCCTATCTAAGCTGGCAGGCTGAGTGGCAGGCTGGCTAGTCAAAGCTTTTCTCAATCTTGCCGACATCATCCATTGATGAGACTTTCAAGTCAGTATTCGTGTATTTGCTTGTTTGTTGTAGCTTGTTGTTGTTGTTGTTGTTGTAGCTGTTTGTTGTTGTTATTGTTGTTGTTGACGACTACAACGTTATCGTCGTGGCCAACGACGACGAAAAAATAACAGAAAGGACGAAACATTTCGAACACATCGAACACGAGAGGCTTCTCACAAAGTAAGTCGAAAAGAGTGGAGAGTCATCAAGTGAACTAGGAACGGCGGCGCCCTGTCGCTGACTGTACCGTAATAGGAAATGAATGAATGAATGCTAAGCTAGAGAGAGAGAGCAAGAGAGCGCCGTAGGGAAGCGCAGAGATACAACTGATCATCATCATCAACTCGATAGCGAAACGTACTTACTTTATCGTCTGGCCAGCGGAGGCCTTGTCGCTTGCGTGTCGCGCGGCGCTGCCCGAAAAACCTTGTACTTTTGTATAAGGGCACGGGGTCACAGGGCGCGAGCAGTCAGCATCACAGCTGCTTCAACATCTATTCATAGACATTCGGAGCGTCCACCACGTACGTCACCGAAAAAAGCTTAGCGATCGATGGGCATCCATCGATGATGCATCAGTATCAATTCCCGTAATAGAATTTCATGACAATACGCCAACGCAGCCATTCGTCACTTTCACGCATTCCTTCTCCCCAATGCGTATGAATTGGCTCTGTTCGTAGTGTGTTGTGTGGGGGCCTTTGTTCGTTGCAGCTGTAGAAACACGCCGCAGAACGAATGCCGCGGCAACAACAATAGCAAGGACAGCAAATACGAACGATAACTACAACAAAGACGACAGTCGTGATGTCAACGGCAACAGCAGCAGCAGCAGCAACAACAACAATATCACCTTTTCATGACTACAAGAAGCGGGCAAGAACCTGCCTGGCAGAGACAGTGGCAAAAGGTGGAGCAAAAGGTGGGAGATAGATAGCCAATGCAACCCTCGGTTCGTGATGTAATCCTTCTAAAGGTAAGTTGTTTTCCCAGCAGCGTGGTTAAATCCGCTCTGTCGAATAAAGAAGACGCTGAATCCGGCTAAGCTGAAATAGCTGAATGCAAATAGGTAACAGAAACTGCAACGTGCAGACGTAAGCTCATTCAACTGACCGCCGTGCGCCAAATTCCACAGCGAGTCCACTACTCCTAATAGTAATAATAGTAACTAACGTGGTGTCCAAACAGGGACATACTAAATGGCAGCGAGAACTACAATAAAAACAAAGGTCGACTACATAGAAAAATAACAAAACACAACAATATAGGCGTCAGCAGTTTACCTCTAATCTTCAATCAAAAGAACTCCTATGAAAACCTGACGACCTTACTCTAGGTTGCCAATTGTTGTTATATCTACCTTCAGCCACTAGGCTGTAGCACTCTCATCCTGGATTTATATGGGCTTTCTCCTGCCAAGGAATGTAAGAGAAAAACAATGCTTAGAGCCAGATTGTCAACAAACCAACGAGGAATAATAACGAATCCAAATTCGCACAGCTAAATTAGTATTGCAGAGTAGTTCTGCCACTATCAATATGAACGCGGTTCCAGGTAAAATTAACGTCATGTAAAAGGGCATGTTACATGCACGTCCGTTGTTGTTCATGATATGACTCTCCATTATCGACAAATGTAGGCACATTTTTTTATGTTTAATATGTGGCTTTAAGTGTTTATTTACAGATATGGATAAGGTTTATTCCAATTTCAAACACATTTTAGCAACGAATATGTGTATATGTATATATATATATATATATATATATATATATATATATATATATATATATATATATATGCGTGTGTGTATGTAGTGCGTATGAATCTTGAGTAAAATTGATATAAGTTTCGGAATTTGGATAAGTTTTCACAACTGTACCAGCAAGAGTTGCGCGTATATACTCAAGACGGTAGTCGGCCGGGCACACAGCGATTCTTTTAGCTCCGGTCAACTTTATAACTTTCGGGGTTAAAACCTACACTTTGTCTTGATTTACCGAGTTAATCTATCCCTCTCGCTTCCTCCACCTTTTGCTTAGTTTTTCTCTCTCTCCACAAAAGAAAACTTTTGCGGCGGGATTGTTTGAGAAGCGGCACGCTTTTCGCAGTGGCACAAAGCCATACATTGCAGGAGAGTCTCAGTTTTCCCAATCCAAAGCCTCTAAAAAGTCAAGGTCTCATAAATCTAGCTGAATACCAGAAAGTTATTTGTTGCGGTTAGAAATAATGCCTTTAGTAAAATCGCTCCATATGAACACTATGGTCCCCCAAACACCGCGAAGACCTTAATTTGCTATACGGCGAATTCACGAATATCAAGCCAGAACGTGCGAATCTCACTTAAGTTGCAACGAGCAAACCTAGCACACAACTTCTTTGAGGCTAGACCAAACTCTCTCTAGGAAGCCCGTGCTCCGTCTACCGCAAGGCAGTTGCACGCACTGAGCATATAAACAATATGTTTGCTTGGCGAATGTCAAGGTGGATATATGAGAAAGGTTTCCAACGAGAAAAGTTTTATGTGAAACGCATTTAAATGACTTACTTCAGCTATCGTTGTATGAGCAAAATAAACCGCTAATTTGGTCAATTGAATGCGTTTTCTATTATATTATGTATTATAGAATTACATTTAGAACTTAGATCCTACAGCAATCCTTCCATTTGTGACGGTTTCCCTCGCTAAAGTTATGGATATACTAAAAACGTGTTTTATAAAGAGCATCTCGTGAGAACTACAGGATGCAGTGCATCTGCCACTTTAGCCCCAGAACTATACTGCGCGCGAACAATGAAAAAAGACTGCGAACTAAAAAAGTGCCATGAGACTGACCGCCTTACAAATATACATGGACTTTGAAGATAATCGCATTATGGAGTTTGCTATGCGAAACTAAACAGAGCGCCCAGCTATTTGACATTATCTTTCCTTTAAACAAACGGCTGTATCTCGAAATATCGTGGAAAAGCCAATATCGTGTGATAGCATAGACACTTAGGTGCAAAGACAGGCTGTGCCCTAATGCAAACATGCCTAGATCACACAATAACCTGAATTGGAAATTCACAATACTACCAATGTACGGTGAATAAATGTATTATGTAAAATCAATGAAGGCGTTGCCATGCTTCGACAATTCTGCTCGGGTAGAATTATTTCTTCTTCTTTGAGTCGTTAAATCAGCTTGATTATTTCAAGTCTGCTGTTGCCTTTCTCTGCTGGAGAACGCCCAAATAAATCCACTGCAAGCACGCGCTACAGGTGGCTAAAAAAGGTAAAGGCACAATCATGTCAAATAGAGTATTCTCCGGTATATACCAACATAACCGCCTATGATCGTCATCACACAATATGCATGCGAATACATTCGTGATACTATCAAAATATCGCACGTTTTCTACGGGTTGGCGCGTTGAACATACAAATGTAATTAACAGTTCTTTGATTAGTTAGCCTGTAGCTAACTCACTCATGGAGGTTAGTGCGGTGACGGCAACGCGACAGGAGTTGACTGTACAACTCAACTGTAAAACTTCGAATGATTCGCAATGGCGAATCATAACTGATTAGATCCTAGTGCGCGCATACTGTTATTTTAACAGCCGTCATAGTAAGACGTTCGCGTCAAGACCTTGGGGAGGCTGACAGAGTGCCAATGAGAAAGAGAGACCTTCAAATTTATTGGCCTAGCTATCCGAGATCTTCGAGGTCGTGATACTCCTAAACGCTCCCATTACTCATTCAGCTCAGCAAGCACTACCAAATTAAGTAATGTTGCTATTTCTATAATGATAATAATAATATAATTAATAGTGCAACTATGAATAGCCAACATTTGCGATATAAACGTGTAAATAGTTGAACTATCTTATCGCTATTTTGTCTATAGGTAGGTCGTTTCAAGCGGTGCCGATTCCAGCCCGACATGTTTAACACGTTAAACAAATAAGCAGGCAGACGTTTAACTGCAAATACGTGCAGCAAGGACAACATAAACAGCGCAATTATTCCCAGCATCAAGGACAGCTTCAATGCCCAACTGATTGCGTTTAGTTATCTGGTATCTGATCGACCCAACGACGTGAAGAAACGGAGTTGATTAGTATTATTGTTATTGACTTATCGGATCAGCAAACATATTAGTAAATACCGAGTCAATATATGAGCTTCTCTCGATGAAATATGATTTAGGTTAAATATTAATGATACACGCAAACAGACACAAGCACGTATATTTATTTATTTATTTATATATATATATATATATATATATATATATATATATATATATATATATGTATGTATATATATATATATATAAATATACGTGCTTGTGTCTGTTTGCGTGTATCATTAATATTTAACCTAAATCAAAGACAGGCTGAGCCCTATATACACCATGTGTATATATCACCTGGCAATGTTGGAATGTACTGTACCAGGGCCTTGCGGTATTCTGCTAACAATAACTTCAACAGTAACAACAATAGCAGCAGCAGCAGCTGGATATCACCACCCATCATCATTTTCGTTGTTGTTGTTGTTGTTGTTGTTGTTGCTGCTGCTGCTGTTCAGTGAATGTCGCAACAGCATTTAGCCTTTTGCCATTGTCGAGTTAGTTGTTTATGTGGGATGGTGTGTCTCTCTGTCCTGACAGCAAGCGGTATATTTGTTTTTGTTGTTGTTGTTGTGGCAAACCGCCATCCATTTTGCCGCGTCCGCTTCATCCAGGTTGGCGAAGGGCGGAAAGAGGGGACAAGGGAAGTGCGGGAATTCTAGGTGGCTAGGTAGGCACGTAAGTACATACGTTGTTAAACAGTGCGTTTCTCGCTTTTCTTCTTCTTCTTCTTTTTCGGCTTTTTCCCGCTTTGGCTAGCACGCTTCTTCAGTTTCTGTGCGTTGAACATCGACCGTCTCGAGGGTTGGGCCCTCGGTTCCGAAAACCGGCAGGCGGGCGCACGCGGCTTGGGGAAGGTGGGGCTTCTTGAAGCACGCAACCTCCACTCTAGCGTCTCGAGACGCGGTTTGAGAAAAACTCTATATATATACATATATATATATATATATATATATATATATATATATATATATATATATATATATATATATTATATATATATATAAGAAAGAGAGCAAGAGAGGCGTCGTTTACTTGACATGCCAATGACTTAGTTTCTTTTTCTGCCGTATCACTTTTTTTCTGTTTCTACGGATAGAACTTGTATCGGCCATAAGCAAGTGCAACTGCCGATCGTTTACCTAAAGCTTATCAACGAAAAATACAACAACAACAATAACGGCGAGCATCAAGAAAACTATAGGCGGGGGCGCACTTAGTACAGGACATATGAGCACATAAACGATATATTTATCTATATATATATATATATATATATATATATGTGCATATATATATAATTTTTTTATGCTCGTCCTCGTCGCCGCTATTGTTGTTGTATTTGTCGTTTGTTTGTTGGCAAAAAAACAATAAACAAACGATTTGGAACACCCGAATAGTCCAATCAGCGGACGCGCGGCCGAGGTTGTACACTCATTCCGCATATAGACATGATGAGTCCGCATATTCTCGCCTAATTTTCGTCCCTCTCTCTTCCTCTCAAAAACAGAGTTTCTTTTTTCACTCTATTTTACACAAGGATATCTAACCATGTCCCTGGCAATCGTGAAGTGACTGCGTGACATTCACTGCCATTATAGCTTGCTGCACAAGCTGACGAGCTGTTACACCATTGACGACGACCACTACATGTGTCACTGGGCGCGTAGAAGCCCCGTCCAGTCCCACAGAGCGTATGGTCAAACGTCCATAGACCGCCAAACGTAACAAAATGTATCAAACACTATATATGAGTATACGTCATATATTCGTCCTGCCTACTCTCGTCCACCCTGAGCTTCGCATTACAAACCTGTGTATGTAGCATATGTTTGCTATTATCTCTTAGAGCATGAAGAAGATTCGTTTCTTCGACGTCCATTTTTGTCATGTGTCACTATTTATTTGTTCGTCATCGCTTGACAACATACAACGCACAATGAGCATGATGAGACCCTGTCATGAAGCTCGCGTCGGCATCGCTATAAAAACGGCAACGCCTCCTTCCCCTTTTCAAAACGTTATTTAATAGCAAAGCAATTGCCCAGCTTTCGGAATAAGTCATGGAGAGAACCTCTGCTCCCTTCCGCGGCACTCATGGTTCCCAGTTTAGACAAGTAAAGCATTGCAAGCCTGTGACCAAAACAAAATCTCGTCGGCTATGGTAGCAAAAACAACGAGAAACACAGATGTGCAACAACTACTCTAAAGGGCATCATCATGCAAGACCTCTATTATTGAATATTATGATTTGAAAGCTATCATGATTACTATGACTATTTTTATTATATATTGTTATTATTACTATCATTATGATGTTGGCAGGCACTTTTATCCTCACATGTGTACAAAACGTGTGTGTGTGTGTGATGTTTTTCACGCCGCTGTTGATGTGGATACTTCTTGCAACAACAACAACAACAACAACAACAACAACAACAACAATAAGCATACCCGCAGGAGCAGCAGCAGCAGCAGCAACAACAATAACAACAGTAGACGCATTGTGTGTGTGGTTTGTGTGTGAATCTTTTTGTGGTGATTGATCCTTCGTCGGGGCCGTGGAAGCTGATGTGATGATAATGATGATGATAAGGATGATGATATGATGATGAGGATGATGATGAGCCGATGAAACTAGCGAGAAAAGCGACTCAAGCTCATGGTGACTCAAACTTCGAGCTGCACCGTTGGTGTTGTGCAGCTGACCTATGCTGAGGGTTGTTCCATCCATTCAGCATGCCAGTCAGTCACCGACCCGATGTGGTGAGTCAACGAACGCTGGATTTACAACATGCATCAATCAACGAGAAGCAGTAGCGTTCGAAAAAATAACGATTGTGTCCGATAGCGTTTGCTACAGCTGGCCAACAACTGTACTGCCGGTTCTGCTGACGCGACTTTCACGACTGTTGCTGAAGCTGTTGTTGCTACTGCTGATGCTGCTGCTGCCGCGGCTATTGTTGTTGTTGTTGTTGTTGTTTTTGTTGCTGCTGTCGCAGCTATTGCTGTTGTTGTTGTTGCTGCTGCTGCCGCGGCTATTGCTGTTGTTGTTGTTGTTGTTGCTGCCACGGCTATTGCTATTGTTGTTGATGTTGTTGTTGTTGGGATTTTTATTGTTATTATTGCGGATGACGTTTTGTTGTTGTTGTAGTAGTAGTTGTTGTTTCAACTATTGTTGCTGTTGGGGCGTTTGTTGCTGTGGTTTTTATTGTTATTATTGCAGATGACGTTTGCGGTTGTATTGTTGTTGTTACAGGTTTTGCTGCTGCTGCTGCTGTCGTTGTTGTTGATGCAGTTGTTGTTATTATGGTTTTTATTGTTATTATTGCGGATGACTTTTGTTGTTGTTGTTGTTGTTTTTGTTGTTGTTACAGCTGCCGCTGCTGTCGTATGGTTGATTGCTATTGCTTCTACTACGGCCGCTGCTGTTGAGGCGTTCTCAACCAGCTCTCTCTTCCCCCGATACACCCCCCCGCCTACCCCTTAACTACTCTTTGTAGCATCACATCATCACATGTTGCCCTACTCGTCCGTTTGCCTCTACGTATGTTGCTTATTTGTGTCCTTTTACTTCAACCTTTTGCCCCTCTCTATTCCTCTCTCTCTCTCTCTCTCTCTCTCGGCTTCATCGGCGTCCCTGGCTGGCTGTCTCATTGTTGTCTCTCGACCTCTGTAGTTGTTGACCCCTTTAGTTTTGGTAGGCAGAGCCTTCGTTGCGCCCGTCGTCGCTGCTTGGTTCATCTGCTGCTGCCCCTTTGTTCGTCTCCGTTCGCCCAATCAATGATAATTTATTAATACCAGGAGGCGCCCCCCGTATGCGTCAACCACCGTATTGCGCACAAGCGTTCTGCTGAAGCACCGCAGTTCGCCACGATGTTGAACCCCCGCATGGCGGTGGGGTCTTCTCCATTCCTCCCCCCCCCCCCCCCGCCTCCCCGTTTCTCTCTGATACACACATAAACAACCCCAGATCTTGATCCATCTCTCTCTCTGTCGTGCCCGTCGTGGAAAAACAGACAAACTCTTTGTCACTGACGAATTCAACGACGTTTCAGACAGCAGAAAAGCTGTTGCCGAGCAGGCAACAGCCAGCCAGAGCAGCCAACCGCCGGAAAGCCGGCCTTCTTTACTCGCTGGCTCCTTCTAGATCTGCTGTCCGTCTGTCTGTCTTCTTTGGCAGGCTTCTGCTTATTTTGTTGTCAAATCGTCGTGGTTGCGGTTGTGTTGTCGTTGTTAACGGGCGACTCACAACGACGGTATGATCGTGATTATTGTCATCACCCTCATCACGATGCCCGCCGCCAACAACAACAACAACAACGTCTTCGTCGTCGTCGTCGTCATCGTCTTACAGACGACGGAAACAAACAACTAAGACGAAATCCACTCTACCGCCGCCGATATCGCCACCACGACAACCATCACCAACCAAACGGGAAATCTATCAACAACACAGTCGTCAGCAATCCATAGACGGGTCCAAATTTGTTGTTGACGAATTGGCTTTATTATGGGGTAGGCTATGTCAGCCGCTCTACTGTTGCTGCTGCTGCCATCACCGCCATCGCCGTCTTCCGCCGCCAATTATCAGCACCAACATCGATAGCTACGGCAACAACAACAACAACAACAACAACGACGACGACGACGACGATAACAATAACGTCAACGGGAACGTTATCACCAACACTAACTACCGCAACAGCTGCTAATGGCGTTAACATCACTTCCGGCTGGCTGCCGCAGCAGCAGCACCACGTTATTATTATCACGAACACCATTGCTACCCTGCTAGCAGTAGTAGTAGCAACAACAGCTGCGTTGACCGATAAACAATCACAAAGCACAACGTTCACTATACGGCAGCAAAACAAAAATAATAACACCAAAAGCAACATGAGCAGCACCAACAACAACAATAGCAGCAGCAGCAGCCGAGGAAGCAAGCAACAACAACAACACGGATATAAACGACGGATATAAAATACAAAATGGCTAGCGAAAGCTAGTACGAAAAACCATTATCATCCTCCTCCGCGTTATAGTATCTCTTCCCTGTTTTCCTCCGCGCCGCGCTCGGTAATATCTTCGTCATTGTGGTTGTGCTGCTGATCGCGGTAGTCGTCAAGTCATGATAATCACAATAATATTACTAATAATAATAGTAACTATAATAGTAATTATAACTACAGCTATGTAGTAACTATAATAGTAACCATCATAATTTACGGTAGTCACGTGTCTTAACGCGTGCACCCGCCAAACGAGGCAAGCTTTGACGGGCGGCCCACAACTGACGAGAAGATGGTTTCGGCACTCGGGCACTGTCCGGGGGCATCTGGCTACTAGTCTTTCACTACGCGTCATCCAGCGACAACGCACGGTTGGCTACGGCCATGACGGCCTGGACGTGTAAACACGGAACGCCGGAACCTAAGCCGGGGACGGCCTTGCCCCCCAAACCCTCTGGGGGGAGAGGCCTCCCGGAGAGGAACTAGCTCTCAGTGATCCACCTCCCGCTCCACCATACGCTCAAACATGTTGTGCACCAATTTCCCTCAGTTGATTTTCCTTTTCCTTCTATCTCGCTTTACCCTCTCTATCGCCTCTCTCTCTATCCGCCCTCTCTATCTATCTCGCTCCATCTCTCTCTCTCTCTACGGCATTGTCGGCACCATAGCCATTGAGACACACTTATAGCCGACCTCATCGTTGTTGTTTCGATTCGCAGCAGCGCCAACAACGACCACGATAACAACAACAACGACGACAACAACAACAACAACAACAACAACAACCGCAAAAACTAAAGAGTAGCAGAGCGGAAAATCGACGTGCGCATCGATTCCAGTCCGTCGAAGCAATTCAGCGCTGTTCGTTTAAGAAGGTGCTATCTATTTTACGGTTCGAAAGTTATTGTCTTTCTTTTCAATTTTGCCGAGGCCATTAATAATCCGAGGCTCTAGGCATTCGCCTGACTTAGCTTGGAAGAAGAATGGCGAAGAAGAAAATACCACCAATAAAGTGTTCGGGACGAAAAACAACACATCACAAGCTCGAACGACCAAATGGAAGGAATTAACGACGGCGATGCGAACTACCAATTCGAATAGAAAAAGAACAAATGTTCTCTCACAAAGCTCTTCACTTGTTGTTCTTGTTGTTACGATATATTACTTTCACTTCGCCTGTCTCATGCTATCTACGAATAATAATAATAATAATAATAATAATAATAATAATAGCACAGGCACCACTTAAACAGCAGCACATATAGAGCTGTAAATCAATCTACAATGACAATGTCGATGTCGATACGACGTTCCATATCAGTTAGTTAAATAGTATGTACACGTAAAGTAATATAGGTATACTTCCGAGGTGGCAGCTTAATTTCGCAGCGTGCGTCGCAGCGTTGTTTACAAACTGTACGGATACAACCAAACACATCTGCAAAAGTAAGTGACGCGAATAGGGTCGGGGTAGCATATTGGTATCTAGGATATAAAGGAATTAATTTCTGGTATACAGAAAGGGGGCATCATGTAGCTACCCGCTTTAGCACCCCACTATCTTTATATAAAGGAGACACACAACATTTCGTTCTGTCATAACGTGACACGCTGCATATACTATTTTCCTATCTCTTTTCCATTCACGTTCGTCGTCGAGGTTTTCCTTGTTTCACTTCAGCTACGTTACCCATCTCTCTTTTTCCAGGCTGCTTTCTTTTTGCTTCTCCTTTTGTTTAGTCGGTCAGCCAATCAATCAAGCAATCTCTTTGTCTAGTCCTATGCTCGTTTTACAAATCAGATAAAACAAAGCCACATCTATAATGGTTGAACGCAGATGAGGAGAATCTCAGCTACTAGTTGAGTTCCGTATCGGTCTCAATAATATCGACAATATCAATACATAATAACCACACCCACGACAACAAGGAAAACAACAGCAATAACAACAATAACCACAAAAACAATAACACCAACCGTAGAGACACAGCATACAAAACACTACTGTCGCTTACAAAACAGTAGATACATACGCTTACTACAAAACAGTAGATACATACGCTTACTACAAAACAGTAGATACGTGCCGTAGATCTCTCTATCAAAAGAAAAAGATCGTCGAATCTCTCAACCAAAATGTCTACAACCGCAAAGCGAGCTAAGTCTATAGATAAGAGTGAGTGGGAGCGAGAGGAAACACACGCACAAGCTGCGCATGAAAACAGAGTGAAAGAAACGCACAGGCATTTTCTTAGTTTATTCACCACTATTTTTCGTTTTGACCTCAGTCTTTAAGGGGAAAAAAAACATTTCGTAAGGCTCAATGAAAAATAAATGATTGAATCAATTGAAAAACCGTCGTCAAGCTCAATGTGCAAGGGTCTCACAAGCAATGGCCAGTCGATCGATGGGCCGCTCGCTTGGTCCAATGCTGCTAACAAGAACCACAACGACAACAGTATCAACACAGTAGACAACGACGACGATAACAACAACAGCAACAATCACAACAATTTTGCCAGCCAGCTTGCACACGCACAACTACCACAGTAACAATACCAACGGTGGCCGCAACAACAGCGACGGCATAAACAAAGTCGCAGCAACAACAATAACAACAGCAACAACAACAACACGAAGCAGCAACAACAACAACAGCAACAACAACAACAACGAAGCAGCAACAATCGTCCGTCGACGGGTCGGAGTGGAAGAGAACATTAGCCGACGATTCTGACACCAAAGAAAAACGCTGATTCCATTCGGGCAGGCATTGCAACTGATACCCTTTCAAAGGAAAGTTTCTTAAGATGCGAGTAAATAGAGAAAAAATAAATAAATAAACAATGACGATGACGACGACGACGACTACCACCACAACAATGCTGGCAGTGAGTGATGAAAGCCGCACAGTCAGCACATGACCGGCCGCAGGTAGAATGTCTGGATCTATTGAGTGGGTTAACGATTCTGCGGACAACGTATCAATATCATCAGCCTTAGCCCTTAGCCCAACGTTGTCACCACTACGAATTTCTGTCTCCCTGCTGAGCGGGCAAGACATCAATCATCGTGAGCAGCATCCATTTTAAGATCAATTAAGGCACGGCTACCCGTTCAAAACAAAGAAGACAGAGCTCTCTTTGGCAGTCTCTACGCACTGTCAGGCGCGTAACGTAGCTCGGCATAAAGCTTGCAGTAAGAGTAGTACTAGTAGAACTATTACTGTTCAACGCAACGAAATAAGCCTACGTCTACTAAATTACTGCTGCCTACGTACGAAAAGTCTCCATCGATAATTCAGTCATCAGAAGCGGGCGTGTGGACAAACGGGAGGGTGGAGGGTAGCAAAAAAGAGAAATTTGGCAAACAGACCTCGTTGTTTTGTGTACATACGTTTTTTTAATATATACGGTTGTGCTATATATTGGTGGTGCTTCCTTTCCTTTATAGATTTAAAATAGCCACAAAAAAACAAATATTTATATAGGATAGCAGCGTCCGTTAAGCAGCGCAGGCATAGCCGGCGTCGGTTGGCGGCAATGCTGAAGCAAAAATTAAAGACATAGCGCCAAATAGAGGATGCCGCCACCTCAGTAGCGAAGACGCGAGAAGTCACTAAATGCGCGGGCAAATCTGTGATATAGAAGAAGGCATGCGAATAAATGAGTTAGTAGTCGTTGGTGGCGAGTCCGGCGAGAGGCGTGTGTTGTTTGAGCGAAAGACTAGCAAAGTCGTAACGGTCGCCGCCCGGTCATTAGGGTGGTGGGCACTACAGTAATTATTGTTGTAAAACAATTTAGAAAATTATAAACATATTTATTTTTCTTATTTCTCATTTTTAGGTCTTTCTTTGTTAATTACTGGGAAGGACAAATGCTACTTGTAAACGTGTGCGTGTGCACTTTTAGATGCCAGCCCTCTAACACGAGCTCAGGTCAGCTCAGCGAAGTGCTTAAAACTGTCGCGGCGTTGCCCCATTGGACGTCGAGTGAAAACCTCTCTCTCTCTCTCGTAGGTATTCCTCAGATCTCTTTCCCTCCTCCCCTGTGGCGAAGGTGAGGGTCCTGCCAAGATCCTTAATCAGTTTCACGGTGATGGGGCCCTGCCCGCTAGCGTTTCAAATGCAAATTGGAAGAAATCCGACGGGTAGCATCATACAGCTAGAGGACGCGAATTTTCGACGCGTACCGACGCTTCGGCAAGTCTGACTGAATAACCTAGTTGGGAAGCGTCGCGACCGTCCATCGAGAGGCCAGGTAGTCAACTACAGTCGGTGCGATGTACCAGATCCATAGAAGCGGTAATTAATGGACCCGCAGTTAGGATAGCATCAGGTAGACAATACGGCCAGAAGTCCTCTACTTTACGCAAGTTCCCTGTCACCGTAGACCTACCTGCCAGCACCCGTCGTCCAGGTACCAAATCTTTAGCGGGCTGCCTAACCGGGTTGACAGGCCAATTGATGCAGAGACAGAATACTGGGGGGGGGGGGGAAGGGGCTTGCTTCCTGACATCAATGACATATGCACCGATAAAAACATGGCCCTCACAATGGCCTCCGCAAAAACCTTTCTGAGCAGGCGGTGCGAACTAAATACTTTCTGGGCTGACTCTCAGCCAAGATTTAACGTCCATGCGACTGCTTTTCGCATTGCTTCATAGACAGACCTCCATAAATACAAATGTGCAGCGGTAAGGCTCGAACCCGCGCACCTATGCGTCTACTCCGGTCGCGAGGCGCAGACGAATGCACCACGCCACCGGGCTGGTGCGAACTAATGGACCTCTGGTGTTACAGGTAGGAATTACTGGATGCGCATCCCTCACTATACCTGTTACGAACCAGCCTCTCGACGCCCAATCTATACCCTTTGTTGTATGGACGCATCCATCAGTTTCAAGACATTCCCACAAAGCAGAAAATAAGACCAACTTTAAACCAAGTACTCTAACAAGTGGTGTTTACCTCGCTCTGTTAATAGGACTGATCATTCATAATCATACATGGCTTAGGTAGGTGAACAATAATCACGGCCGCAAAAAGTATAATCTCGTGCAAACACCCGGTGTACATTTCGAGCATCAGTTTAACTATATTTCGCTTACTCTCTCTGTAATAAGCTATATATATACGATTGTTAAGCTATATATATACGATTGTTAAGCTATATACGATTAGATATATACGATTGTTAAGCTATATATATACGATTGTTAAACTATATATATATACGATTGTTAAGCTATATATATATACGATTGTTAAGCTATATATATATACGATTGCGAATGTACTTCTGGTATTATTGGGCGTGACCACTGTACCTAATCGAGGCCCGCACTCAGAGCACTATTGTGATCAGCCAGGCTCTTTGTAATGTCCTATAAGAGAGAACCAAGTAATCCTGCTTCCAAAAGGAAGGAACAGGAAACGTTGGTCTCCCCGCTGCACGGTTTCTACCTACACATAATATATCTCCCCTAAATCTTCTCCCTCTCTCTTTCTCTCTCTTCTGCCATTCTCTATATTGCGAAGCTATCTGTTGTGTTCGATCTCTCGCTTCGAGCCAAACTAATTTTTCATTTCGTCAACGTTGTTGATGTGATACCGTTAACGAACCGTTGCAACCACCACCGCAGGTGTTGAAGTTCCGCCTCATCTCTCCGTCAGGGATTTATCGTCGCAGTCTCGCACGAAATCTCATCGCACGCGACATATGCTTAGGTAGGACGCGTGCAGACACACCCACATGCGTGCCTGACATACTGCACGTGCACAGCTATGCGTACACATCATCATTGTCATACATACTTCAAATATATTTGCTACGCAATTATAAGCAAATTCTTTATTTTGCTTTGATTTTGTACTGTATGCATTTAATACGAATAAGAGACGTTTCTATTGAACTCGATCCGTAATGTAACTTCGATGTGTACAGCACCTGAAAAATATGAGTATAAAAACGAGACGAAGTTCCGGAAATCAAAGGCAAAAGACGGCGCGTAAAGGAGGGAGATCTTGCGCCCACGGGAGATTTCGGTCCACCGGTTCTTGTGCAGCAGAGAGTAGTAGAGGCAGAGGCGGCGGCAGCAGCAGTTGAGCTGGGGGTTTGGCAACCCTATCGGTCAATGGGGCACGCGTACGGCTCGTCGCCTCGACCAACACCCCTCCA
>QVRM01004273.1:42500-137537 GCA_003439945.1 Dermanyssus gallinae
GCCCAACAGACAGCAGCCGTACCCAAACAATAGTAGAAATAATAATAATAGTAATAGCTACATAACACTAGACCTTCCATGTCGTCGCCGCCGCCCCCGCCCTCGCCACCCCCGCAATTTGAAATCAATTTACTTTTGTGCTTTTGCTTGCTTGCTTGATTGCATGCTGGGTTGTGGCGTTGCCGCTATCGCTGTTGCTGTTGTGGCTTTGTGGCTGTGGTTGTTTTTGTTGCATCAATTTGTAATTTTTCAGTTGTTGTTGTTGCAGCCGCCGCAGCACCAGCGGTTAGCGCCAACAACGTCGAAGACATGGGCAGCGGTGAACGCGACTCTGAATCTAGCAGATGGAATATCGGAGGCGGGATTTTCAAAAGGCAGCAATAATAATAATAGCAGCAGCAGCGAAAGGCATAGCAGAGGGGCCCAGACAGACCGGGTATGTACAGGGGCATGGGCATAGTAGATAGATGAAGGCTGCGGAATGGAAGGGGACCTGGCATGATCAAGACGAGAAGGTAGCGTTTCTAAACGTGAGAAACGCGACCGAACGTAATGTTTGGTGTATTCGACAAACATGACTGGCATTGGCCATTCGTTCGTCTCTTCCTTGTTCCAAGTAGTGCCGTTCTGTTGTCAGTGCCGCATGTGGTGTTACTATTACTATAATCATTATTATTATTATTGGCGATGCTGATACTGGCGCTAGTTCGATTCGCCATGACTCAGACGAGCTAAGATGAAGAAAGGCTTCTTCTAGAAGAAGAACACAAAAACACAGCGACGGGGCCAACACAAGCGGCAAACCCATAATACGAAGAACAAAAACAAATAAAATTAAGAAAGAGCTGCGGCTGCTGCTACTATTGCTTGCTGCTCAGCAGGAAAAAGGAATAACAGCACGGCGAGAAGAGATGGAGAAAGAGGAAGAGGCAGGGAGACGGTGAGTTCGTGCTTCGCTCGTGCCGCGTACGACCGCGGTGGTTGCTGGACAAACAGCATACGACCACGATGAAGACAACGCATGCGACCACGCCGACGACGATGGCGATGTCGACGACGAAATTTGTCTGCTGGCTGTCGGCAATGATGACTGAACAAGACTCACACACAAAAGCGAGACAAAACAGCGCGCGCATGGGATAAGCAGACGCAGAGAAACGAACTGGGTGCAGTGGACACATCTGTGTATCGAGATCTGCAGCGCAACAGGAGGTCGAGAGCGACCACACGAGAGGGAGCGCGCGAGAGAGCGAGAGAGAGAGCCAGAGGGAGAGCCTTAGAGGGGAAAAGCCAGACGCCCCCGCTGATCGTCAATCTGTGTCAATGACCGTCGGCCGGACATCTGGGCGGCCCGCTGGTCAACCGCCGTCGATCCGACGTAATGCAACTAACTCAATTTCGTAATCTGTCTCGTGACAACTTGCCGATGACAATGCAAACTGTCTCAACGTTGTCAAGACGTTTACCATTGAAGTCGACGAAAGCATCTTAGCAAAATAATCACAGTAGTATTAATAGTAGTTGTGACAAATAGGTCGTGTCAGGAGACCATTCAGGTGTGAGCCCCATACACACTGATACAGAGTCAAGTTTCCTTTCTCTCCGCTTTGTGGACTTGACTCGATAATAATAATAGTAATAATAATAAAACAAAAATAAACAATATAATAATAATAATAATAATAATAATAATAATAATAATACAAACATCTTAAAGGCATTTGTTGGTGGAGGTACATTGCACCCACACACACACACACAAATACACAGCATTGAACTACTCGATGAGACACGAGTACAGTTTAGCAAAGTTCATCCGACCACTAGAAAGTCGTATAGTAGACGCGTGGCTAGAAGTGTAATGATACACGTTTGTTTATGAGGGCGCATGTGCTATTATTTTTTAATTGTAATGATTATAATCACAAGCAAAACTTTGTTTGGTTTTCATGAACATACTGTAAGATTATCTAATGCTCACTACAACACAGCGGTGAGCCACTCTTTAGTCAAATGTGTGTATCACCATAGTATCTATAGCAGGATACCATTGCCATGTCACTGATAAACCTAAATCGTGGCACAACTTTTTTGAATGGGACGAGGTGCAACACGAAACATTAGTTAAGGCCATATATATATATATATATATATATATACAAAACATTACGAAAACATACAGCCCGCCTATTTTACCATATATATGCGCTGTTAGATATATAAATATATTTAACACACGCAAACGACAATTCTTAGAATTAACCAACAACTCTGCTGAGTAACTCCGACGTATCGACGTGCAGTTCTTAAAATCTCGTCAGAAAAAACTAGAACGCTGCAAACAAAGCTTGCCCGAGGAAGGGTCGGTGAGATTACTGCATGCCTTTCGGCAAAACGATGCACAGAAACCACAAAAAAGTATACGAACATTTGCAACTAGAAAGAATGGCGCATCATCAGTGTGGAATATATCGACTTATTATTAAGCGACTGTTCGAATCTGAAAAATAGTCAAGCGAAATCGCCGAACGCGAACGCAGATGGCGTGAGATTGGCTGCGGATGCCCAAACAAGCCAAGCAGCGGATGAATCACAATTGGAAATTTAAAAAGCAAAATCAGTAAGACTTTAAAACAAACTGCTGAAAAAGAAGCAACAATAACAACCTGTCAAACCTTGCTATAGGGACTAAAGCCGTTACTGAAGTCAATTAGTTAATAGAACAATCCTGCAGTGCGTTGGTATTCCGCCAGGGAAGGTCTGCCCGACGTGCATATTTGCCCGAATATATTCCCGTATAAACTGCAGCACATTATCTGCCAGGGTAAATTAAAATAACAGAAAAAGAGATAATAATAGTAATGATAATAATAATAAAGCAGTTCTTGTTGAACAACAAGAACGTTTACTCAAGTAAATTGCGTATTGTTGTGATGCTCAAGCCGCATATAATAAGTCTAGCTCACTGACTATTTGACTGCCTTAGTTATATATACTATATATATATATATTAAAAAAAAAAAATATATATATATATATATATATATATATAGCGCGCTTAAGTGGACAATATGTGTATAGCAAAGGTCGTTAATAAATATGTGAAGCAATAACATCGTCATACCCACTATATATATATATATATATATATGCTGATGTGGATAATACAACAATATGAATCACCAGTCAGCACGGCATGTTGATAGTGGCACGCATCTCATGACGGCAATGTCTCGTGGTGTAATGAAATCTTTGCCATACTCACTTTTCCATGCGTATCATGTAGGGGGCGTTGTATCCGCACGAGGTCACAACACTGCTAAGGGTGCTGGCACCTCGATGGACACGTCTCGCCCAGCCTGACATTGTGACGCCTAGATCGGTTTCTTCAGACGAGCAGATGATGTTGTTGTTGTTGTTGTTCTGTCACTGCGCTAGCTCTTCCTCACTCTTCGCGCGCTCTCCGCTCTCTCTCTCCCTGGATGTTTGCCTGCCTTTTTACTTATTCCTTCAACACGCCGCCGCACGAATCTCGTCAAGAGTTCGTCAACGTTCAGCTCAATCGCGTCACCACACCTCACGACGACACCATCACCACGCCATTAGGTCTCCTCGAAGACTATACACACCATCCCGACGATAACACGCCACAAACACACACACGCAGGCAGCACGCGTTCCCAACGGCGCTCCGGAAAAGCACATCCGTCGTGCTTTGCCGTGCTGATTGATTGATTGATTGATGTATGAACATATACGCACGACAACGATGTGTATCGAAGCAGCCCGAGACGTTGAGGAGCATCAGACGCGGGGGTGATGATGGTCGTCGGCTGCAACCGATTGCAACAAGCCGACACACGAACCTCGGAGTGAAAACGTAGGCGACTTCATACGGCACACTTCAGCGACGCTTCTGTCTGGCGCTCCGAGAGACACGGACGATCCTGTGGAATAAGCACAGTGCAAAAGTGAACTTACTGACACGTCTCGTTTCGGCTATAGTATCATCGCCGCATCAAAATCGCCGTCGTCATCATCATCATCATCATCATTATCTGCTACATCAACTGCTCTAGTTTGCATAACCAATCGTAATGCTAATCAACTATGTAATGTAACCGTAATGAAAAGACACCGTTGACATCTGCACCTGCCTGCGGCCTGCTCGTACGAGCGACGATGGCCGTGGTCTCTTCTTACTTACTACCAGGGAGACCTAGATCGAGGCGGGTGCCCGAAGCGGAATGAGCCAAAAACCTTTTTCCTCTTAGTCTTCGAGCTAATCACCCACCCGACCACGAATGGACTGCAGCAAACAGCAGCTGCGGTCTTGATCGATGTAGTTAGTGATCGGTGATACTGGACTGTGTGGTAACACTGTCTGGTGGTAACCCTTACTAATACTAGTTAATGGCTACGAGTTAATGAGGAACGAGACGGGGCAGTACGAAGAAAGTCGACCGACATGAGGACAGAGAGAGAAAGAGCGAGAGAGAGAGGGGACTATTATAGCAGCTTTATTAGCCGCTGCTTGGTCTAGTGCTCCTTGCTATTGTTGCTGCTGCCGTTGTTGTTGTTGCTGCTGCCGTTGCTGTTGTTGCTGCTGCCGTTGTTGTTGTTGCTGCTGTGGTGTTGTTGTTGTTGCTGCTGTGGTTGTTGTTGTTGCTGCTGTTACGGCTGGTGTAATGTAGCCAATACTGAGCCATTGTCCATCTTTCGTTTGCAGAGAACTCTTTTTCTCTCTCTATATTCGTCTGTCCATCTCCGCTCGATGGCGATCCAAATTGCCCAGAAGCAGGTGATAATGTTGACCGCGCAGATGATACTGACGGCCGATACGCTGGAGTCGCAAAATAGCTGCGCATCCACACTTTCCTGTCTACGTACGCAATTACGGCGACAGCAGCCGGCTAGGAGTAGCTACGAAAGATCGATTAAAATGAAAAATTACTCTCAATATTATCAATGGGCTAACTGCAGGCGGCTCTTGTGGTTCCAGCTGTTGTTGTAGTTGTTGCTACTATTATTATAGTCCATGTTGTCATTATTGTTGACAGCTTCTGCAACCCTTTACTAACTCTTGATCGACACACGCACACACGAAACGTCAAGCGCTACTCCGCCAGGTCGGGAAGGCGGCTCCGTCCACACCAGTGGCCCATCGGTTTAAGATTGAGCGGTTGTTTAATGTGCGGACGGCCCAGTAGGTTGATCGCGTTGTGCACTCTGCGATTTAGAAAACTTGTTGTTGCTTTTGTCAGCGTTGTTGCTGTTGCTGTTGTTGTTGTCGTCGGCTTTGTTGCTGTGGCTATTGTTGTCGGTGTTATTGCAGCTGCTGCTGCTGTTGTTGCTACTGCTACTGCTGTTGCTGTTGTAGCTTTATTCGTGGAGATGGTCCTGTTTGTTGGGACGTGATGTCTACCGTTGTTGGTACGATGGTAGAGGTTGTAGTACAGCTCGCGTTGTGAAAGTGAACATAGCGGTGACGGTGATCGAGTTAACGGCACTTGTGACAGATTCCGACGGCGACAATGATAGATCCATGAAAGAGCACGATCTTAGCGCGCCACCTTTCAACGCAGTGGCAATCGACGCGATTCGATCTACCACTAGTACTACTACTACAATTACGTGTCCGCTATGCTCGCCACTATACTCATTTCCACTATGCTCGCCACTAAGAATGAACCACCCTGACTCTGAAAAGAACGCACTGATGAGCAGCAGCGACATCCGCAGCAGCAGAAACAACAACAACAACAACAACAATAGCAACAACAATAGTAACAACAACAAAAGCAGCAGCAACAACAACAATAGCAACAACAACGACAACAATAGCAACAGCAACGACAACAATAGCAACAGCAACAACCACAGATATGAGATCAGCAGATGTTGCAGTGACGGAGGTCAGCCAGGACGCGACAAGAAGTTAAACACCCACAGCCGGAACAACAAAGCCACAACAATGCTGCGAAGAGACGAACGACAACAAGATGTGGAATGACCAATATCGTAACTGGCCAACTTCATCCAATTGTCATCCATTGACGAGAGAGAGAGAGACAGAGAGCGTTGGAACCTTCGGAGCAGTTCCAACATGCAACAACATATGCGGCCGTCATGATAATCATAACAATAGGAATAATAACCATGATCATAGTAGCCACTACCACTGCCCAGCGCGACCATGGCTCATGGATACGTTCAGACATCTATGGTCCATCGAAGGATATCGAAGAACACACCGGGCCAACGGCTCTGTCGGAAATCGGCAGCAGCATCATCAGGTAACAACAGCACACCGCCGTTGCAACGCGTTTGTCAGCTGGCGCCGGAAAACAACCTGTAGATGTCGTTGCTACTACTAAGGGAAAAAGGGTACGGCGAAGCAAGTACTCGTAATTGTTCTAGTAGAATCTGTGCACATGATTTAACTCCACTTATTGATATTATTAATGATATTATTATAATTACTCTTACTACAATTATTATTATTATTATTATTAAACGCATACAAGTACCTATACACATTAGTATTAATTCGACGTAGTAGCGAGTCGATCAAATGATCGAGTGTCGTGGCGTACGCATATCCAAGCGACCGGTGATGGTAGGGGGGCGCCTCCTTATAGCAGATAGCCAACAGAGCACAAGCACAAACTCGTTCCTACACCTACCTACACCAATGAGGGTGAATTTCTCCTATCACTCATAGTGCTTCTAGAGCTGTAAGTGTTGTTAAAAAAAAAACCTTTCGAGGCTGACTCTCAACCAAGATTTAACGTCCATGGGACTGCTTTTCGCATTGCTTCATATGCTAGTGTTGTTGTTGTTGCTGCTGCTGCTGCTGCTGCTAACAGTTCAATATAGGTAGAATAGTCCCGTATTCACTCGTAGTGAGTAGCGCTGGTTCCTGCGTTTCTTCTGCGTTGCCGGCGGCTCTTGGACTTGCTAAACGAGCTAAATTTATGTGTCGTCTCACAGCTTTCCTTTGGAAACCAACAATGACAGCAGCAACGACAGCACGCTAGTTGGCAATGGCTAACAGATAAATGCATCAGCATTGAAAACCCTGTTGTTCATGCAACAATTCCATTGTGTTGTTTTAGTTGTTGTTGTTTTTCCTGCTGCTGCTGCTGTTTCTGTTGTTGTTTTTGCTCATGCTGGCCATAGTACAGCTTGCTGCTATGCTGGTTGCTGTTTGGTTCGGAAACATCTGTCTCCAACATGTTGTTGTTGACACATCCCTGGGGTTCCCCGGCTTCCGCTGTTGCTGTTTGTCAGACGGCATGATGTGCGTTCCTGTTTTGTTCTTAGTCTAAACCACGCCTCCATCCCATGCGTGTCTCACCGTCGACATGATAAAGAGCCTCTCGGACACCGCACGAATCGCGCAGTTTTGTTCTTTCGTCCATACGTCTGTCTGTCTGACGAAAACACCTTACGCCAAAGGCAACCGTTGGTAGGTGATGAAATACGAAGTACTTTAATCTGACTCGCCACCGTATTGACTCCACCGTAGTGGACTAACATTAATGGGTAGAAAGAGAGATACAGGTTCGTTAGAGTAGGTCGTCGGCACTCATGCAGTTCTTGTCTCGTTAATGCAATCTATTCCAAGTCCGACGCAGTCCTCTTGGCATTCTGCGTCTGGTCGTACGTGCAATCCTCCTCCACCAGCAATGATTCCATGGCCCCTGCCTGCTTGCTTGCGCTGCCATGCATGCATGAATGCATGCGACCCACGGACTTAACGTTCGCAGCATTCTCACCAACGCTATGTCTATGTCTATCGCCAGCCTCTAACAGCACCACCGTCGAAGGGAAACGTCAACAACCAAATTACGGGAACAACGGGAGCTACGACAACAACAACAACAATACAGCAACAATCGGAATGCTCGACAACTAGCAGCAATGACAGCTATAACATTAACAACAATACGAACAACAACAACAACAACAATCAGATCAATAACAACATCTACAACTATAATAGCAACAACAACAATAGACATCTAATACTGTTGCCTCTCGCACTGTTGTTTTCAGCTCCTCCAAAACAAACGAAAAAAAAAATATGTCACAGATTTGGAAACCTTGAACACTAGCTGCTTTTCGTGTCGTCGTTGTCGTCGTCATATCAGCAGGTGTTGTTGTTTTTGTTGAAACGCCAGCAGTGTTGTTGTTTTTGTTGCAGCTGCTGCTGTTGTTGTTGTGGTTGCCACTGCGGATTCACTGATTCATTGAATCACCTGTTGGTGATTTCGTCGTCGTTTTTGTTTCGTGCTTCCGTTCCTTTCTTCCTTCCATCTTTTCGTAGTCACTTCGGGTCACTTGCCTCCTTTCGCCACATTGGTGAACGGATAGTAGTGGTCGAGGTGCCTCTTTTTTCCCCCATCGTGGCGTGTTTCTTTCGTGCACCAACGCCAAGGTTTGCTATTCCGACAACGACTCCAAGACTCGCCCCCGCTGCCATAGCCGCCACCGTCAGCAGAAACAACAGCCGAAGCAACAGCAGTCCGTTGGGGTGGATCAAAACGCTGCTCCCAATCGAACTGCTACGGGTTCGTGGTCGGTCTCTCTCTCTTTGTCTCTGTATATCTGTATTTGTCAATCTTTTTGTCTATCTCTCTATCTGTATGTATGTATGTGCTGCTGGTAGGCGTGGATGGGGGAGCTGATCAGCCGGTGGATGGGGTAGACGTGCACGGGGGGGGGGGGAGTGGGGCACCGATGATCGAATCCACTCACCCCTCCGACCAACCGACCGACCGATCAATGAATCAATCCATCAATCAATCAGCCACCTAACACATCTTGACGAACATGAGCAACTTAGTGAACATAAACCACAGCTACCATCACTACCGCCACCAGTTAGAACAGCACAGCATAGGACAGAAGACACGCACTTCTCCAGAAGAAGAAAAACAACAACAACAACAGCGACAACAAGACGGAAAACATGAAGGAAAATGAAAACAGATGATGAAAAAGATCTAAAAGAAGAAGAGAGAGGAAAACTAGCGGTGGCGGGCGGCACTGCAGATCATCCGCGATGTCGAACGTGATTAATGGTCCAGGACGTCCGTCCTTTCACCTATCCTGGTATCATATGCTGTGACTATAAACTCGAACTACTTACGACTCTACTTCTCCATCTTTACGAGGAAGACGACGACATCTTTGCCGTATACTACTATCACTATTGCAGTCCTTGCTTCTGCTGCAGCACCAGCAGAACGCTGCTATCCATCCCACTAACTTACTCCTGCTGACTAACAACTAACTGGCTAGTAGTGTACTGTTGTAATTAGCTAGCTAACGAATTGCATTGTAATTAGCCAACTAACGAATTGCATTGTCGTTGTTTTGACAATGATGCTGCTATTGTTGTCGTCGCCGTCGTCGTCGCCGTTGGTATGGCTATGCACCTTGTGGTTGACGATGTAGCAATTGAGTTGCATTCGTGCATTTCGTTGTCGTTGTCGTTTTCGTCATCATCACTATCGTTGTTCTAGTAGAAGAAGAACTAGTCGTCGTCGTCGTAGTGGTAGTGATAATCGTGAACGAAATCGAATCGAACCAACGATCACCATCATCATCATCCTAATAATAATAGCATCGCCGCCGGCATCATTATCGACGACCACACAATCGCCGTCGCCGCCGTGGACGACGAGTGGACCGTCACAACCGCCAACCACGTATCCATCTTCTAGTAGGAACACCTCACTCACTAACTAACTAACCAATTCACTCACTAACTAACTAACCAACTCACTCACTCACTAACGAACTAACAGTTTGTTTGTCTGTTGGTTCGTTTAACAACTACTGTTCGCCAACTCTGTGTGTATGTCTGTCTGTCTATCTATCTAGTCAATTTGCATCATCGCGACACCACAACACCACTGCCATACTATACACACGGTGGTGGTGGAGGCAACAACAAATTCGTATTCTTCCTGCTGCCGCTACAGCTGCATCTGCTGTTGTTGCTAATTGCAGATGATGATGAGAATGATGATAAGGCTGCTGCTGCTGCCGTATCTGTTTCCCACTCGCCTGCCCGTTCATATCCTTTCATTTGGTGGTGGTGGTGGCTCTGTTCGTAGTCCTCAATGCTAGTGCTGTAGGCGCCGTTGTTGTTTATGGCGAGGCGACAACTGATTTCCCTCGCTCTGCTCCGCTCACATACAGCCGCCGCCCCCGCCACTGCAGCTGCTGCTGCTGCTGACGACAACAACAACAAAAGCAACAACAACAACATAAGCAACAACAACAATACGAGGTTGTTAATATTGTTGTTGTTGTTGCAGACGACAACAACAACAACACGGTCACGATACCCCCCGCCACGACACAAGAGTGAGGAGGCGGCCGAGCCTCACACAACAGCAAGGGCTACGACGGCGACAATGAAGACGACGACAATGACCAGAGCAGACGCCATCATTCACGAAATGGGTGCACTCTCTCTCTCTCCCGATGGTTGTTGATGCATGCTGTTGTTGGTGTTGATGTTGTCAATGAAAATAGCAATGAGCACTTGGTGGTTGTTGTGGACCACAACAGCAGCGACGACAACGGCGGCTGTGGTGGTTGTGATGGTGGTAGATGAGGAGGTGGTGGTAGATGAGGAGGTGCTGATAGATGAGGAGGTGCTGATAGATGAGGAGGTGCTGGTAGAGAGAAAGAAAACGTCGTAGTTATAGTGGTGCAAGTCTTCTGAATCTGCTCTTCCTGCTGCTGCTAATGCTGCTGCTGACTACTACTACTAGGATTACTTGGGATGTTAGGATATACTACAAGGAAGATTGATTGATGATGATGATGATGCTGCTGGGGACAAGGACAACAACAACAACAACGGTTTGCTTTGCTGCTGCTGCTGCTGTTGTTGTTGTTTTTTTTTGTTGTCTGCTTAATACTACTGCTGCTGCTGCTGCCGCTAGAGAGTTGCCAAACAATAGCAACAGCAGACAGCAGCTGTTTGTCTATGTTGATCACAAACAGCGATTTGTCGTAACGGTAGCTTGACGGCAGCGGGCAGAGACGGCGGCAGCAGCGGCGGCGGTTAAAGTAGCAGACGACAGCCGCCGCCGCCGCCAACAACAACAACAACAATAACGGCAACAGCCGGCGAGAGGCAGCGGTAGCAGCAGCAGTAGCAGGCCTAACACACGGCATAGTACAACAAAATGCAAATGCAGCCGTCTGTGAGGAGCACCACTACCACAATAATAACAACAACAACAACAACAAAATCAGCTGTGAAACGCAGAAGCACCACCACCAACAACAACAACAACAACAACAACAAAGGCGCCAAAACCACCAGGCGACAGACAGCCACCCTTGCCGACTGGGCGCACACTCACCCAACAGCAGCAGCAGC
The DNA here is from genome assembly GCA_003439945.1 of Dermanyssus gallinae. Classification (NCBI taxonomy): domain Eukaryota; kingdom Metazoa; phylum Arthropoda; class Arachnida; order Mesostigmata; family Dermanyssidae; genus Dermanyssus; species Dermanyssus gallinae. Next base: position 53,914 of record QVRM01004273.1, read on the forward strand.
AGTTGTAGAACAAGTATATACAACAGCCGGTTGCGTTTTCAGCGAGGGAAAGGGCGCAAGCGAGATGAAAGGGTGTGGCAGCGCCAGGAGAGAGAGAACGAGAGAAAGGCAAGCCTGAAGGTGCGGCAGCCCGGGGAAAGAAGGAAAAACGCTTGCCAGCCAGCCATACGGTGGCGGAGCAGCGGTGCGTAGTGGTGTTGTTGTTGTTGTCGTCGTCGATATGCGAGCGATAGCAGACGACAAGGATCACCACCGCAAACAACAGCAGTAGCAGACAGCAAGCATTATCACAGCTAGCCATGTCCGCTAAACCGCTAACGGCGGCGGGGGAGAGGGCTGACAGTGGCGGATGAACGCATTCTAAGATAAGATTGGACAACCAACGACGACGACAACGGTTGTCGCCACAGCGCGCCAACCATGCAGGCCAGAAGCGGCAAAACGTGATCTCAACAGCGGGAGAAAGGGTCAGCGCGAATTGGAGAGGACGCGTAGTGGCGGGCAAATTTGAACTCGTGAAAGAGATGTCATTAAGGAGTGTAACGGTGGGTTCAGTTGAACATTTCATCCGTTCATTATCAGGGTTGGTTTTCATTTTAATCAGCTCGGCCTCGACCTTGGTAGCTCTGAGATCGCTAAAATTATCTTCACTGCTGATTCACGGTGCCAAAAATGGCCATTGTAAGCAATGGAGTAACGGCCGTCACATTACACATAAACTGCTACCTAGGTGCTGAAACGAACAAGGTCTAAGTACTTTTTCACATATGACAAAATATTTATCCCTCGTTCGAACGACTAAAATATATGGCATAATTGACACTTAGTAGTAAACAACAATTGACTATATACGTATCGACGGTATGTAGGTAGGTTTTCTATCTGTTTGCTGTTCGGCGTAATTGCGTATTAGATAGACCCCGACAATATGGTTGCCCGCCAAAAAAAGTTCCAGCAGCATCGATTGTTCCATTGACACGCACAGCTGATTGTAAGAACGGCATTTGTGTGTTACCGTTGTAGCCGTTCTGGAAGTAGCCTTACGTCGTACTTGATTGTAAGTTAGGACATAAATACGGTGAAGTGTGGCGAAGCTAGCACGGTGAATGTTGATGAGCAAGCCATCTCCTTCGCACAGGACTCGTCAGCTCAGATCTCACGCCACTTCTAAACTCCGGTGCCCAACTGAGTCATCGAAGTCTATCTAAGCCGACTTCACAGCAGATGGTGGCTCTGATGAGTTTTGCAACTTCAGTGTCAGTAAGCGACATTGAGAAAGAAGAGAAACGTTTTATGGCAGTCGTAGAACCACATCGACTAAAGGGTTGTTAAAACACATGAATATTCTTGTGAAACGAATCAATACGATCGATGTCAATGCGGCTACATCTATCGGCGACAGATTGGATTGTATGACTACAACGACTACTTGCGTGTGAGTTTGTTCTGCATCATTTGAACGGTCTGTAAGGTTAAGTTAGCTTACATCTATTCTTGACCAATAGTTATATTTATATATATAGAGAGAGCGAGATTTACGCGGTGCTGGGTTACCCGCACGATTTGGTTGTTCGCATTCAAAAATGTGCCCAGGTCATTGAATTCAATGAGTTAGGTGACCTGTTTAATATGAGTTTTTTTTAATGTATTTGTTGTGTTCGGTTTGGGTGATAAGCGCGCCGATGCCGGCCAGAGGCTTTTGCTTGACGTCCAGCGTGACAACGTCGCAGCGATTCAAGGGTGGGAGTCAAGGGGTTCTTGCGGAAGTGGTCCGAGCCTCAGCTTTTTCTAATGACGTTTTGTCATATATACATATTTATGATAAATAAATTATTGAAGGTGTACTATATATATATATATATATATATATGCAATGATCGATCGAATGTTTGATTATTTGTCTCTTTGTCGCGCTAGTAAGTCCTAGTAGTAATCGCCTAGATTAGACGTGTCTAGAGTTTGCAATATCAGCTGGTCCATTCACTTTGCACTTCTTTCGAGCCGTTTTAAGGTCGCAATCCTATTCAATGGGACAGTTCTCCTGTAATCATCGCGCCGCCTTATCTCGCCGCGCCGTACGATATGTAAACGTAGAAGCGTAGACACGCCGCAAAAACCCATGCCTAGGGTTGGCGCCAAAATGAGACCATCCGCCCGTCGGACGTTCTGATAGAAGAACACGTTTATTTGCAGTTGTTGTTCGTATTTTTAGCAGCAATAACAATTTAATATAACATATTTTGTTATATATATATATATATATATATATATATATAATAGTTAAGCAACCTATCAATGACTTGAACAATGCCGAGCGGCAACGCAGCAATTGTTGTTCCCTCCCTATTTTCCAGGGACCCCACGAGACGTGAATTTACAAATAGTCTAAATACTATATGCAAGCAAATGATGTACGCTTATGAGTGTCGCGCTGTTGCCTCGTTGGCAAGACTTGCGCAAATGCCTTACATGTTTATACTGCTCTGTTTTTTATATACATTTTATCCGATTAGATTCTATTCACGTTATCCTTCTATATTCCGTGATCATAGTCGTCATCGTCCGAGACGCTGTTGTTAAGCGCATACAGAGTGCTGATGCAGCGGAGGAGACAGACATGTTGGTTGGTGTTCTCGAAGCCGCTCAAAGCGGCGAGGCGCCCGGGGAGAGGAGGGTAGGAAGCGCTGAAACACGACAGGCAAAATCATCCTCCAATGATGATGCTTGTTTATTTGGAACGGTCGTTCTGCTGAATTGCGGCGGGCGGACGGGTGGACGGACGGACGGAGGGACCGACTTCACCAAGTGAGTGGGTAGTCAGCTGGTTGGATGAGGGGGCGCAAGAGAACAAGTGCGAGCGAGAGAGAGAGAGAGACAGGGAGGCAGTGATTGAGCGAACGCCACTGTTCAGCAACCCCAAGCTCAACCCCCACCAGAAAGATATCGGCAGCTCGCGTGCCCCTCCTGCCCACCTTCTATCGGCGGCAAGAGACAACGGTCTGATTGCTGCTATTGTTTACTGCGGCGACTACAGTTGCCGGCCTTAATTAGTGGGGGACGGAGGGGGACGGAGAGGAGTTGGCAGATTGTCGGCAGACGAGTGAATCGTTTGTGTGAATATTTGTTCGTCGAGGATTGGAGTAAATCGCCAGGTCAGCCCGTCGTGGTAGCCGTTGTAGCACTGTCGTTGTGACTGAAACGAAACAGAATCAGCAGCAACAACAGCAATAACAACAACAACAGCATTATCAAGAACAACAACAGCATCATCAAGAACAACACGAGCATCATCAACAACAACAACAAGAGCAGCATCAACAACAACAAGAGCATCACCACCACCACCACCAACAACAACAGCAATAATATCAATAGTAGCAGCCGCGGTAAGAAGATTCGTTGTCATTGTCGTCGTCGTCGTCGGTGCGTGACCGCTGCTGTGTTATTGTGGGCTGTGTGTATCTGAGTGTATGGAGAGAGAGAGAGACAGAGAGTCTGTATACGTTATTTTTGTGTGGATTACCGTCGACCATCATCTCCACGCACATCTCCAAGCCGACACCGCCACCGCCGCTGTGGCCGCTATTGGAGGATGGTCTGTCTGGAATGAGGGAATCTTGACGACGATATTTCTTCTCGTCTACTCGTCATCGAGCCTATCATCCTAATATGTTATTGTGATACTACTACTACTACTTCTACGAGTAGTTGTTGTACACGCCACGACTGACGTATGCTGGCTGGTGCCGTACACGCATGTCATGCGTGAAACTAAACGTCTTAGGTGCGTGACAATCACGCTATGTGCGTGACAACCACCTTTGGCGAACGAACGTGAGCTGTCGTTGTTGCTGTAATTGTGGTTGTGGTTGTTGGTGTTGTTGTTGTTGTTGTTTTGCTGTTGTTGTTTTGCTGTTGTTGTCATTGTTGCTTTGGATAGTGGTGGTGATGGTGATGGTGGTGGTGATGATGCTGCTACTGCTGCTGTCGTCGCATGGTGATTGTTGCTTGTTGTACCGGTGATGCTGCCAACTGAATCATCACCCCCCCCCCCCATAGCGAGAGCTTATCATGTGAGGCAATTCCACGCTCAAGAAGAGGGGCCACGCGAATTCATCTTCTGTCCGAAACGTCCACTGCTACGTGTCGTGGTTAGCTCTAGCGGGGCGCGGCGAATTGTCTAGCGTCGTCGTCGTTGTCGTCGTTTCCGTCTATCTACTGGTGTACCGACTTAACACCACGTACATTAAGAACGATGGATCCTTAACGGGCAATCAATCCATCAATCAATTATCAGCGACCACACACACACACAGACACATTCACTGATACACCAATATACCCACACACTCACACAGAGTTTTTAACACTGGCATAACTCGTCGATCTCAAAGACATTCCGGTATGATGCGCCAGCATCAGCAATCAGCAACAACAACAACATGAGCAGCACCGCGCGAGCGGCCATGGACTTGGCGACGGCATCAATGGATGGACAGCCGCCGGTTGTAGTAGGGGTGGTCGAAGCATTTGTGCTGTTGCACTACTGACAGCTCGACTCCTAGAATCCTACTCTTGGATACTCACACATCTCACGTCAATGATGATGATGATGATGGCGGCGGCCACGACAGCAATCACACGGCCAACGGTGGTGGCGACAGGTAGCGGTGATGGTGGTGGCGGCTGCGGCGTCTGTATAGCGGCGGGATTCGCTACGGGGGCAGCGCGACAGTCCGGACTCCGGCGTATAGGCTGGGCGCGACGTACGATATTGACGATGGCAACAACCTGATGATCCGCTGGACACGTGAGTGTATGATGCCCTTGGAGCGTCCGAGCCTCGGCAACAACAACAACAATAACAACCCAGCAGCAGCAACAACAACGACAACAACACAACAACCCAACAACAACAACGACAACAACCCCAATAACAGCTACAACAGCTCCTGCAACTACAACCCCAACAAGCCCAGCAACAAGAATCATGGAGTTCGACCTGGCGCTGAAGGGCGCCGGCTCGTTCGGCGTCTACCAGAAGCTGCTGCTGGGCTTTCTCGTGGTGCCGTCGGGCATCTTCTGCGCGTTCGTCTACTTCTGCCAGTACTTCATCATTCTCGTCCCGCCGAACTACCACTGCAAGCTGCCGACGGACGCCGGCCAGATCGCGGCGGCGAACCTCACGTACGAGGCGGCCAAACGCATCTTCATACCGGGCGACGACCGGTGCCACATTCTCGAGTTTGCCAACGCGACGGCCGCCCTGTACGACGACGGCAGCAGCGGGCAGTCGCCGCGGCTGCCGCTGCGCAACGCCACCTGCTCGGAGCACACGTTCGAGTTCGACGAGCTCTACCCGACGATCGCGACCGAGATGAATCTCGTCTGCGAGCACGGCAAGTACATCTACGCCATCCAGACGCTGTTCTACGTGGCGTCGTCGCTGGGCGCCATCGGGTTCGGCATCGTGTCGGACCGGTTCGGCCGGCGTTCGTCGATCATCTGCAGCTACTGTCTGGCGGCGACGGCCGGCCTGCTCTGCTCGATGGTCGACGTCAACATCATCTCGTTCGCGCTGTTCCGCTTCCTCGTCGGGCTGTGCCTGCTGCCGCTGTCCGAGGATCCGTACGTGCTCGCGCTCGAGTACATCGGCGCCGAACGCCGCACGCTCGCCATCGTGTCGTGGGCCGTGTCGTACATTCTGTCGTCGATGGCCGTGCCGTGGGTGGCCAAGGCGTGCCACAACTGGCGCCTGCTCAACGTCGTCATGTCGGTGCCGCTGCTGCTGCCCGTCCTGCTGATGAACTTCATTCCGGAGAGCGCCCGCTGGCTGCTGTCGAAGCACCGCGACGCCGAGGCCGTCGACGAGCTCGTCGCCGTCGGCCGGTGGAACGGCAAGCACGTGCCGACCAACCTCGAGCTGCGCGTCGAGGAGGCCGAACAGTACTACAACGGCAAGCCCATCACGCTGCTCGAGCTGGTCGGCACGCCGACGATCCGCAAGCACACGCTGCTGCTGGCCGCGTCGTGGTTCCTCACCTACCTCGTCTACCATTCGGTCATCTTCAGCACGTCGTTCATCGGCACCGACATCTACCTGTCGTACACGCTCGGCGCCGCCGTCGAGCTGCTGGCGCTGCTGTTCGTCACGCTGTCGCTCGACACGCTCGGCCGCAAGTGGCCCATGGTCATATCGACGGCGACGACGGCCGTCACCGGCCTGTGCGGCCTGTTCTTTCTCGACGCGTCGCCGGAACGCGAGGAGGCGTCGGCGCGCGCCCGCCTCATCCTGCTGCTGCTGATGCGCGTCGCCATCACGACGCACTACGACATCATGCTGCAGTACGGCGCCGAGGTCTACCCGACGATCCTGCGCGGCCGCGGCCTGGCCGTGCTCCGGTTCGCCGGCACGCTCTCGCTGTACATCTCGCCGACGCTCGTCTACACGGCGCAGATCAACCCGGTGTGTCCGATCATCATCTGCGGCCTGCTCAGCGTCGTTCTGCTCGTGCTGTCGCTGTTCCTCTGCGAGACGCGCGGCCTGCCGCTGCCGCAGACGATCGAGGCCGCCGAACAGCTGGGCAAGGGCGAGCCGCTGCTGGGCTTCGTGTGTGCGTGTCTCGACGACTCCAAACGGTCATCCGATCCCGGCGATACCTTTGATGATGATTGCGGCGGTGGTTGTGGTGGTGGTGGTGGTGATGATTATACTGTCGATGATGATGATGACGACTGTGGCGTCGAGGATATGATTCGAGACGGAGACCTCAACGACAATATTGAGGACGACGCCGCCAGCCATGCACATAAGGGTGGCTCGAGTCGTCGAGCTCGTACCGGTGGGGGTCAAGTGACGGACGAAGGCGCTCAGCGAAGACTCAACGGAAGGGTTCTAGGTGGAGGCGCTGCACCCACAGCGGTCGAGGAGGAGGAGGAGGCGGTCGACGACGACAAGTGTTAGGGATTAGTAGCAGTAAGAAATAGGCTTTTCTAGATTGATAGATAGATAGGTAAATAGATGGGCAGGCAGGCAGATAGACATATATAGACATGACAGGATCTGGGCGGTGGCGGTGGAAAACGCGCACGCACACGCTATGCGAAAGCCAAATCAGGGGTAGAGGGGAGTGGGAAGAGAGGGGGGGGTGAGGCGTCAGAGAAACCCCCAACGGCCCCGAGAGCGCACGTGCTCGTCCCGTTGGAGGGTTGGCGCATCATGAAGTGGACAGTACGGGGAGGGGGGAGGGCAGGCGGGCGGGCGGGAGTTAGTGTCGTTGGAAGACGACAAAACGAGACAACAGCGATAAGCTAGCGAATGAATGGAAGCTCTGTTGTTGCCAAAATCGAGCAAATGCAATACTTATTGGTAGAACGCCACACAGCCGCCAGTGTGTAGGCGGGTTGTGTCTGTTGGTGTCCTGTCCGTATGTTGTGAGTATGTTGTACGTCCGTTAGGTGAGTAGCATTCCTTTGCCGAGCGGCGGGAGGGCTCGGACACACGGTGTGCTTCCTGTCCTCGATCACGGGACAGGCGAACGGACGAAGCCAATCTGGATAGTTCAACTGTGCGAAGGCTAGGACACGTGCTAGTTCAATTGTGCACTCACATTCACCTGATATTTGCTTTTTGACTAGTGGCGCCGCTATTCGGATCGAGAGCAGTGCAATCTCGGTTGCGTCTGCAAGTCTTCTTTTAACACGTTCCTTTATGTAATATGACCATACGGTTTATAGATGAATTTTGATGATATATATATATATATATATGTGCACGCACATGTGCTCAACCTGAAGATATGTGCAGCAGAATTGACGGCGACCCACACTGTACCAGGCCAGGCACAGCGCGTCCAACGATAGGAGAGAAGCGCCGTTTTTACATCGATAATACTCGATTGTGCCTTTAGATTTCTGACGATATAAATTATACCAAGATATATATATATATATATGTAGAGCGAGAGAGAGTTATTGATCTACACATAATATATTTGATGACATGTGCCTAAAAGTGGTCCAATAAATATTAGATGCGTAAATCTGTAGTTAACAAATGTGAAGTTCTTATATTAGGTCGATGAAATTGATGTTTAATTTAATGCAAATCGTTGATATTTATACGCATGCTACTCATATATATATATATTCATTCATTATTTATTCACCATAGAATTAGTAGTTACAGTATATAAATATATATATACATATATATACATACATGGTTCAGCAAACACTAGAAGAAAAATTGGTTTAAATTCAGTTTAAAATCGGATTCTAAATTGGAAAATGGCCGCAAAAAGTACCGTCTCTGGTAAGGGACAGGACTGTGAAACCCAGATTATTGCCAGCTCGGGGATGATCGCGTCCTCGGGGCAGCGGGGAAACCACTTCAGGTGTTCCCGTGGTCTACAATAGCAACTATGCCTCTTCGAATGTTTTTAGTTTATAGAGTCGTTGCCTAGATTCAAGCTTGCTATTTTATAAACGTATATATATTTATATATATATATACTATATATATATATATGAGGGCGGATCGAATCGTGCTGATACAAATTCATGAGAAAAACAAAAGATTTATTTTATCTATCAAGGTTTTTCTTTCAAAATAACTTTTGCCCGCTGCAATGCACTTGTGCCACATTCTTTCTTACTTTTTGAAACATTTTTAAACGCGTTCGGTATCGAATTGGGTTTCTCTTGTGAACTTTTCTGTAGCTCCTCTGTAGTATCGAAACGTTGTCCTCTCAAATTCTTTTTATCCGTGGGAACACGAAAAAGTCGCACGGAGCCAGGCCCGGCGAATTGGGAGGTTGCGGAAATGTAGATTTTGAATTTTCCGACAAATAATCCGCAATCAGTAAAGATGTGTGCACCGGTGCGTTGTCGTGATGGAGGATCCATGAGTTGTTTGTCCAGAGTTTATCGGACCTCTTGCATCGGACGTGCTCGCGCAATTTTCGTAAAATGTCGGGCAAGGCAGTATTCCCAATTGACCGTAGAACCAGGTGGCAAAAATGCGTGAAAGATGATTCGTTTGTAGTGGAAAAATAGTCAAAAGAACCTTGGTGTTGGATTTGCTCTGTCTGAATTTCTTCGATCGACTTTCCTTGGAGGCATTACTGGAAAGATCGGGCTTTGCAACCATATATCGATGGTTCGTCTCCTTTAATCACTCCCTGAAGGAACTCAGTGTCGTATGCTCTCGCCTGAAGGTTTAATTCGGGGGTTAACTTCCCGACGGGGGTTCATTTGCTGGAAGCGCAGCATTTTTGGAAAAGAAACTTCGCTGCCAGCCTTCTGACGCATAAAATATCGGTCAAGACTGTTATAGCTGATCCAAAAGATATCTCTAAATCCTTACTTATCTCCCTAATAGTAATTCGACCACTGTTGAGTACGATATCACGAACCTCTTCAACGTTTTCTTCACGTCCGGCGCGAAACCGACGGTACCACTTATACACAGTGTTTCAGGATACTGCTTGATCACGATAAGCAGTTCGTAGCATGTCCACCACTTTAGAACATATAATTTGGTTTTCAACCAGAACTTTATGCAGATTGGTTGCTCCTTCGTTTTCGGCTTCTTAAAAATCGCTAAAGCTCGTTTCATTTCTTTGAACCATATTCAAACAATAAACGCCGCCACCGATTCGCACGAAATTTGGCCTGCGGATAGCTGATGAATGGTTTTTGCAAACAAAACAATTCGGAATTTCGGTGATATCGAATCATTTTTTAAATTTCAAAATCCTATAACTTTTTGACCCACATTCGTATATATATATATATCATTTTGTGGGATCGTATTCTCCGGACGGCAAATTTATTTAAATTCAGTAATTTCTCATTTATAACAACTTTTGCAATTACAAATTACAATTTTTTAACGATTGTAAAAATGAAGGGATATATATATATATATATATATATATATATATATATCGCATTGTATGACATTATGAGAAAACTGACCATACCCATTACATTGTGATAGTGTTGTTTTAGTCAGTTTGAGGACAGAGGAGGGGGGGGGGGACCACGAACCCATTCTCACCAGCATCGTCCACAGTGATACATTAGGATGAAGTACGAGACCGCACCGATGTGTTCGGAGACCCCAAGGCCACAGCCCTCACAGCCCAAGTCAAGTTTTGCGACTTCACCAACGAAGAATCTACATAGGAATCCGCAACAGGTACTCAACAGCATTAGACGGCAACGGGCAAAATGGCGGCAAAGGAGCGACGATCTCGAACTTACGACTTCGAGATCGTCGCCCTGTACCTTGCTGAGAAACTTAGAGAAACTGAGCTCTGTTAATGCTGAGCAGCATGTTTTTACGTTTACTACGACACCGACACGGCTCTGATGTTCGTGCGATTAGCGAGAGGTGGTCGGGCGAGTCCCGTTCTGTCACTGTCGCTCACTATAACTGCTGGCGATAACCGAGCTTTTTTGTGGGCGGCAGGAGAGAGAGAGAGGGAGAGAAAGAGAAATTGCGAGACCGGCAGTGGTGCGAAGACTGCGAGGGCAAGAGACACGTTTCCCTCATTTAACGTGACATGGCCTGATTTCGGCCTTATGGGCCGATGATGTCCTGTCAGGATAGCAGTTGCAAGTAGCAGGAAAGCAGACAGGTATGCAAGAACGCAGACAGGTATGCAAGACGGCAGGCAGGCAGGCAGTAAGAACCTTCTGCTTAAAAGGAGAAGCTTAATTTGCTTGCCCTACAGCCAGAGGGGCAACGGAGCCCGAGACCGAGGCGGTGAGGGTGAGGGTGGAGTTGGAGTCGTGGTGGAGGTGGAGGTGGTAGTAGCCGTGATGATCGAAAAACGAACTCGTGAGGCGAATATTCATTTGGGGACACGAGTTTGGTCGCCGTCGTGGTCGTAAGAAGCAGCAGCAGCAGTAGAATCAGGCCGAAATTAGACCGCCGAACTGGCAAGTGTCTGCTTGGCAGGGGGCCAACATGTCTTTCACTAGGCGATAGGCGATCTCCGTGTGTGTCGTCATCGATGCGACGGAGCGGGGGGGGGGGGTTGAGACGACGCTGTATGAGTTATCCGCGTGCGGCTGACTAAATCGGCACACATAGCAGGTGTTATTCAACTTGCTGAATAACGCGTACCGCCGCCGCCACATCGCAGTCAGGTCTTCCGCCGTCACCTTCGAACCTGCCTTTGATGTTTGAAATGATCCGAGCGCAATATCCTTACATACAGATCAGATTGTCGTAGCTCGAGCTATGTTTAAATTTCGGCTCGTTGGCCATGTATATATATATATATATATATATGTATATATATTTACAGGAGTGTACGTGACGTGTACAGTTACTTTAGCTTACTCTAACGAGGATAACAGCAAGCGTATAAAATATAGCAATTTATTGCTAGCAGGATACTATAGTTCCATGATACATGGTCAAGTGAACACACCGTAATGGCCCACCATCACCACTGCGTGTGTCCTGGAAAGTATGCCAACACTGTTGTTAAGTAAGTGTTTATCCCACCCCCCCCCCCTCTTTGCAATAGAAGTGAGCTTATCATATATTTATATATATATATATATATATATATATATATATATAGCGGTGCGACCTATATCTTATACTTATCTCACTAAAATAATAACTGTGAAGAGGTACGATCTATGTCACCAAACCCTCTCACAGTTATGTTTTTGCCTTTTCGTCTATTTCTCTTTCGTTATTTCTTTTTAGTTCCCGCTCATCGTTCTTTCGGCAACCTAGTTGCTTCTTCTAGTTAAGGTAGCAAGTTTGTGGAAATCACTCAACGGCACGGTCACATTTGGTTCGTCGTTGTTGGTCAATGCCTGGCATGATTTAATCACACCTAGTCTAGAGTCGTGTCAGATGCTGGGGACTGCTGCTACTAGTGCAATTACTACTACTTCTACTACTAGCCTAGACTTCCAAGTTTGGCTTTTTTTACCTCCCGTTTCCTCCACTCTTCCTCCACAGGTTCCACGGGCGGTTTTTTTCCTGTCGTTGCTTCCGACGTTCTTTCCTATCCTATATCGTATTCTCCTCTTTATCTTGCTCCCCTATTTCTTCTCCTGCACCTTCTTTCCTCCAAAGAGGCTTTACCTAGAAGCAGGCGGCCCTCCTTCAATTGGCCGCCTTCGTTCAAGTTCGCTGCAAGGCAACTCCTGCCCTGCAGAGCAGCACCAGGAGTTGCCTTGCTGGCTGTTCTACGCCTCACCTTGTTTTGGTTTGCCTTCGGCCCGGCTTCTTCTTTGGCTTGTCAATTTCGCCCTCGTTCGGCTGCTGTTGTTTCCGGGCCAATAATTTACAGAAGACTACACACGATACGTACGGTTAGTGATGGTACGTGGCAGACAGAAGTGAATACAAAGTGAAGAAAAGAGAGCGAGACGGGGAGAACAATAAGAGCAACTGCGAGGTCTTCATCATCCATTCATACATACGTTGCTGGGGCTGTTTGTTCCCTTACGACGACGGTTTCTGCAGTGATAACGCCACCGGTAGCTCGCTGTATCACCCGGTCGATCTGCGCCTCTACGCCGTAGCCAGTGGGCTCTTCTCCCCACTTCATCCCCACCCCCATATCTGTCTCTCTCTCACTCACTGCCTCCCTCGCATTGCCCTTCTTGACTTTTCTTTTCCTAATCGGTCTTCTCACTCCACTCAGTATCCTCGTTCCTCTTCCCTTCTTCTGTCGGGCGCCCACCACCTTGGGACTAAGATGATGGGGGTTCCCCGCAAGCGACAGTGCCAATCTGTGTCAATCTTTTTTCTACTTCCATCTGTCGAATTTCCTTCTCATTCTTCGGGCGGCGGCTAGTTTGGGTTGAGTAGCGGCTACGTTAATCCTCCTCTGTCTTCCTCAGAACTGCGCCAGCCCGAACTACCCTTGAGTTGAGCCCTGTCGAAGACCATCGACGATCTGTTTTTCTCGTCCGCTTGGCGGCCCCCCGTTTCCTGCTGACCGTTCTCTTCGTTCGGCTCCGTACGCTATTTTTATTTTCACCGTGCTGTTTTGTCTGTATTGGTCCATTGTAAGGAGAAAATAGGAAGAAAAATGAGAAGACGTTGATGATCATGATGAAAAAAGAGGGGGGCGCCTACCTGTTTTAAGGCCTGATTCAAATTTTCAATCGAATTAGCTTTTTCTCATGGATGCGCACAGACAAGGGCACAACTCAGGAAATAAAGTAAATTACCAGCTTAATGTTGTTAAGAACACGGTTGCTTGGATCGATGTCACACCGAAGAAACGCTCCCCCTTAAAGGCAGATATAAGTTTGGGAAAGAGTGTGCTATATATATTTTTTGAAGGTTTTAGGAATGCTCGACGCACATGCGTCACAAGCAACTAGCGAAGAACTTTCATACTGAATGTCTTTATCACAGTTTGGCCAGGAGCGATGACCTGCCGATGAACTACTCCCCAAGATACGAAATAAGTTACGACCATGCGTTTCACGTTGGATTTTGAGGGCTAGGCTTTCGTGGGATGACCATCTTCAGACGTTCGGCCGATTGTCTCTAGGTCGGTGGATCATATTGGAAACATCGTGATCCTTCGCCTGCAATGATTTTCAGCCAAAAACTCGGGATTATTTCGACCGCCTACACAAAGTTCTGATGCCTGCACACTGCTCTTTTGGCTCTTAAAGAATGCGAAACAAACGTTGCACACATTGTCCTCAAGCGTACATCGTCATGTATTAAAATTATTTTTAAGGGAATTGTTTCTAATTATAGATCATCCTCCGTTTTCTACATGCTTGGAATCGCCCTGCGGAATATCTTCAACACACCGAGGGCCGGACATGTTGAGATATCTAGGGTTTCCCCAACAGTTCTTATGTCTTGAGCATGGCCGCTGATTCTCAGCGGTACATGGTTTATAATTTATTCTCAAAGAGCATCAAAGAAAGCGCTCAAAGAAAATTCAATCATCAACGGGGATCAAACCGGGAACGTCCTGAGAGATGACAAGCATGGCTAGCGCATTAGTCCCCTAGGCCACGCTGCCACAAATGGTCATTCAGGATATTCTGAACGAACTGGACCTACAGCAATACCGAGCTTACCTAAACTTAAACGTTTTCGGGCTGACCCTCGGCCAACAAATTGACGTCCACGGGACTGCTTTCTCATTGCTTCGTAAGACGGACTCCATAAATACAAATGTGCAACGGTGGGGATCGCACCCACCGTGCAGCACCTATGTGTCTCCTCCGGCAGCGAGACGCACGCAAATGCACCACGCTACCGGGTTCGACAATACCGATATTGCCGGCGATGTGTATAATGCTTGTTCGTCGGTTAGTAAAAACGAGAATTTACGCACGCGAGTAGCATTTTCAGCGTACAGCGTCTACCGGTACGTGGATCACGCCTTTTAAGGCCTCACGATAAGTCAGAAAACGCGAAACACTTTGCTGCTTTTCGAGCATTTTGCTTTGACTAATGTGCTGCTCTCTTCCGTACGCTCGTTGAATAATTTCGTACGTTTTACGTCGTCGCTGTTCGATCGCAATTAAAACAAAACTTGAATTGCGGTACGTTGCTCCCTTTTGCTAAGTATAATTGATAATAACCCCCTAGCGCTACAATAGCATTCTCTAGTCTCTTCTTCTATGCCAGAAGAAGCTTCAGCCTACATAGTTCCACATTTGTTCAAAATATGGTAGCGTTTGTCTCTTGCTCAAAAAAGCAGTCCCGCAACCAATTGAACTGACTGTGCAAGTATATATGTATGCATAATATGCGTGTATGCATAGGCGCTGCGCTAGTTTTAGCGAGGTGGCTGTGACTAGCTTTTGGATCGCTTTTTTTTGCGAAGGTTTCCGATCTGGAGGTCTTTGAAGAAATTTCGAAATTGGTTTTACTGTGCATTCTCTTCCTGTGGACGAGCAGTCAGCCAATCAGTCATATTTATTTCACTCAAGTAGAGTATCTACAAGATGGTTCATGTTCTTATTAAACATAATTATTTGCTTTCCTGCCGTTCATGCACCGAGAGAAGAAGTGCAAAGATTTTCGTTGCAGTGCCGGACAATCAACCAAGTGGAACTTAGCGCATTGTTGACGAGTAGTGAACACACGTGGGATTTTTTTAGATTCTTGTTGAGGAGTTGTCAACAGTAAAATATTGTACTAATCGTTTGATTTGCGCACAGAGATTTAAAGTAGACAAAGAAAGAAAGCTGTTTGTTGAATTGGCTGAAGTAGACTTGGCTTATGGGATTGCATTATTTGCTGTCGCTAAGATTTACGATGTCCCGCAACCTATAGAGGCATATGCCGCCTACTGCTTTCCATTCCATAATATTCCACCGATAGCTTAATGAATATTGATACACGCGCTTGAATGGGCATGTCAAGTCGTATATATATATATATATATATATATATTCCCTAACACCTTTGTCATGAAGGTGGCATCCTTCTTTCAAAATCTGATACAAAACCTTCACCGATATGCTGCGATGTTATGGGGGTTTCAGTACCCACCTGCCCGTCCGCCTTGTAAACAGACCTTCATAAACTTTGCTTAGCCACAGCTTTATGATTCGTGGGTTTTTTCGGGTCTTGATCTTAAGGAAATGCTTAAGCAATTCCGCTTACCTACGCTGGTGCAAAGTAGACAATTTACGCAGTGGTATTTTTTTGACGCGAAAATGTATTTCTAACTCTATTTTTAATAGTTTCCCGTTATTATGTACCTAATTATATATCATATCGAGATCGGGCTTACGATACTACGCGAGTCGTAAGCCGTTTCCTTCCTTTGGCTTTGGTGTTGGTTTGACGTTGTGTGCAGGCGTTTGTTTTGATGTGCTTGTTGTTGTTAATTTTAGTTTGTTAGTTTCGTTTAGCAGTCTGTCTCGTATGCCTTGCAACTGCAGTGATAGTATCATATTAGGCCCGGTTTGAAAAACAAGTCGGATCTACTTGATGTAGTAGTAGCAGTTTTATTAACCAATGATTAGTTTACGAATATACATCAGAGACATCGCATTTCCAGAGTTGAGACAGCGAAATTTGCTTTTTTACAACGCTGAAGGTGATATAGATCACACGGGCAGCCACAAAGTTTACATATGCACTCCGGCAAGATCTCATGAAACTTCTCGCGCGCGCAGATCTTCAGATAGAAGCCGTGGACGGCAAATCTGGTGATTAGATGCCGGTTTTCATAACTGCAGGCTCTCCACAAACCCGACGTCATTGCTTTCGTTTCATAAAACAGCGGGTCGGATCTATTTAGATGCTCAATCAAATGCTTGCCACGCACTCACTCGTTAGCATCAGCGTCTCAAAAGACGTCAACCTTTCGTGAAGTTTTCGCGTGCTTCGAACGCAACGAATGAGACAAGTCATTTAGTAACTACTAGTGAAGGCGACTGAACCTTTATATATTCTATTTGTGGAATACCTACGGTTGAAACTCGTATTGAGTGTCGTCGCATGATACGCTGGCTCGATATTGGTTCTCGTTCTTCCCCGAAAGAACCCCGGACCCCCTGAGCTATTGAGCTGACACGTCTCTCGGGATTAGGTTGACAAGGCTGTACCAACCATGGCATGCCACTAACACTGAACTATCATATTCCTATCTACTTACCTGTCTACGTACTCACCTTCGTAACCTGTCTCAGCGTTTGCTGCTGGCTCTCCTATCGTATCGCAAGGGGTGGGTGGTGGGCCATCTAGCGGCGCCGTCTCCCGCAGAGCCCGGGCTTCAAGGGGTGTCGTCGATCGCTAGGTGGTGGAACGGTTGGCTGTCTCATTTTACGCGCTCCACGACCGCAGCTTAACAAGACTTGCTATTCCGAGCCGAACTATCTTTGCCCGGCAGTGGTAGTAAGGGAATGGTGGAATTCTGGTCGTACATATATATATATATATATGGGTCATTCATAATGTACTTATTTTGAGGTTTGGTAGAACTCTTTGGAGAGAGAGAGAGAGAGAGTTGAGTTTATAAAAGTAGTCTTCTACATAGTTTTACGAAATCTACGTTTGCGGGAGAGGAAGTTGCCAGTTTGAGGAAAGTCATAAACAGTATGTATTCCCTCTTATTGTAGTAACGATATTCTATGCTAGTATATTATATATATGTAGTATTCAATATATAAATGATTATATTACAATGCATTTATATTATAGATCAATGTTTATACATGTGCATGCTTACATGCCTGAAAGCGGATCGGAAACTTCGAATGCTTTGGATTTTTCCGCTAGACCGAAACCACTATGATCTTCTGGTTTGGTTCAAAGCAGTGACGAAAACGAGGTTCGGCAACTTTTGAGGAGCCTACAATGAGGGAGCAACGTATCTGCATCTCACGTTGTGTGATAAAGACCAAATCATATGTTCTCGAGTGGTGGAAATGTTTCGAACTCGTTATGGTAGGCAAGTAGTGTCCCGAGGCACCGTGTATACGTAGTACTATCTATTGAGCGGATGGAAGTGGAGTGACCGAAGATGATGATTGTACCCAACAGTCGCCGAATTACTACTATCAAGGAGATAGCTGAACAATTGGAGATATCTTATGGATTGTGAGTCTTGACCATATTTTATTCGTCAGTAAGGTCGTTCCAAGATTTCTTTGACGTTTTTTTGCTACAAGGGAATTGTCTTCCACGAATGTTTGCTGACTGTTGAAAGACGTTTCTATATATATATATATATATATATATATATAACAGAATAACATTGGTTCTACTGTAAATAGGGAATACTAGAATTAAAAACATTTTTAAGGAGGTAGTTTTTAATTCTAGACTATCCTCCGGCCCCTACGGGCTTGGCACTTAATCTGAGGTATCTCTTCAATGCACCGAGGGCCGGACATGTTAAGATAACTAGGGTTTTCCTAACCGTCCGTGTGGCAGCATGGCCGCTGACTCTCAGCGGTATGGTTTATCATCACCAACAACTGGGATCGAACCGGCGACACCCCGGTAGATGACAACCATGACTAGCGCACTAGTCCCCTAGACCACGCCGCCACAATAGGGAATACTGCCGCGAAGTTTAAGGAATATTGCGCGAGACAACCCCTTTCAACTCTAGCAAACAACCCGTGCATCTTCCATCATTACAACGCACCGGCATTTCCGGGACCTCTCTATTCGTCGGACCTGGTTCCGTGCGATTTTTTCCTGTTTTCATTAATAAAAAATTGGAGAGACAACCTTTTGAAATTATAGGGTAGACAAAGAAGACTCTCGTCGTTCGGAATCGAGTTGAATATGTTCCTGCAAAATTGTATTCATTTCTATAGTCTCGAAACATTGATTTTCAAAATGTTTTTATACGTGAGAAAAGGCTAAAGTTGCAGGCGACTAGGATATATATATATATATATATATAGTCAAGCCTGTTACAACTAATCCATGAGATATCTCTCAGCTATCTTCGTGATAGTAATTCGACGATAGTTGAGAATTATGCTACGAACTTTTTTAACGTTTTTTGCGGTTGTTGACGCCGAAGGCCTTCCCGTACTGGGGTTATCTTCGATCTCTTCACGTACTTTCCGAAATCGACGGTACTACGCTTGTACAGTTTCTCGGAACACTGCTTGATCACTTGACGGCCGAACCTCGTTTTCTTCACTTCTTTGAACCAAACTCAAGCAATAAAAGCTGTTAGCGACAGGCGCGAAATTTGGCCTGTGTGTAGCGGATGATTGAACCTTTTAAGAGAAACAAACCCGAATGCTTTGGTGGTGGCGGCTCAATTTTTAAAATTCAAAGTAGCGGAACTTGTCGATCTGTCCTTGTATATATATATATATATATATATATATACATATTATATTAGCTTCTGATAAGGCCTCAGTAATACGTGCGTTTTTCTTTTGTTTAATTAGTGAACATTGTTGAACAAACCAACATGTTCTCTATAATCTGTCTGTACGAAACCTGAGCGCGTACGTGATCCCTTGCGATGTCTAGTCTAGCGAATAGACACGCAATACTAATACAAGCGTACTATTTATAGACCAGACATGGCAAAATCTATCGATAGCCATTCATCAACGAACCTCAGTATTCTGGTACGACGTACATATCGATGATGTTGCAGAATTGCCCGGTAGGGAGGGAGGGACTGAGCCCTATGTGCCAGTGTCTGTGTCACAACGACGTCTACACGACAACGACTCTTAGCAACCACTAGCTGACCCCATAATGGCTGCCCTGGCTGCCTCTACTTCTCCAACTCGAGATGACCGCTCGATGTCTTCCTCTTTCGCTCTCTCTCTCTCCCTCTAAGTCTCTCTAAGTTTTAGACCAGCGTACGACACAATACGACAACTAACTGCATGTAACCGTTGCAAATATACTTGTTGTATACGAGAGCTGTGCAAATAGCCGAGCGTAGACAGAGGCGGAGGGGGAATTTCCTCATCATAATCAGGCTTCGTAATGCTGCTGATGCTGCTCTTGTGGTATTGTTGGTACTATCGTCGTCGTCGTTGTTGTTGGCGCTGCTGCTGCTGCTGCTGCTGTTGTTGTTGTTGTTGTTGTTGTTGTTGTTGTTGTTGTTGTTGTTGTTGTTGATGATGTTGTTGTCATAACGGCTGCTGCCGCTATTGGTTTTTGTTGTCGCCGTTACTGCCATTGATATATATACATTGTTCCTTAGGAATGAGCATTGCCACCGCTAGAAGCGTGTAAGGATGTACGTGGGTCTACTTTGTCTCTACTTTCTCCTCTTGCTCTCCCCCTCTCTCTCTCTTTCTCGGTCGTTCTCTGTGTTTGTCGCTATTAGGCGGGTTAGGCGGACGTGCCCGCTCGTATATCGCTGGGACTACCCTTCGTTGTATGGCGTTCTATGCAGCGGGTAGCGCACGTCGCTATTGCTGCTGCTGCTGCTTCTGCTAGAAGGATCGTCGACACTACCTTCGTTACACTTTCTACTTTGTTACAACTTCGAGCAGCAGTTGTAGCAGCAGCAGCAGCTGTAGTCGTGGTAGTAGTAGTAGTAGTAGTAATAGTACTCCGAGACTACAAACGAGTCCTACGGCTGCGGCTCCAACTGCTCTACGATAAATCGACGTCGGCCAGTGGCGTCTGCCTGCCACGACAGGCGGCCAGTGGCGTCTGCGTACCCTACCTGTTCTGTTTGCTTGGCAGGAGGAAGGCATTGCAGTGTTGTCATTCCTCCTCCTTCTCCTCATCCTCTTCTCCTTCTTCTTCGTCTTCTTCTTCTTCTTCTTCTTCTGCTTCTGCTGCTATTGTTGGCCGGCCAACGTTCTCAATTGTTAAGCCGTTATAGTGGTAGTAGTAGTAGTAGTAGAGGTAGGGGTACGGTTAGTACGGTAAAGGTAGTAGCTGTAGGATTAGTAGCGGTTAGGGTAAAATCGATAGGGGTTGGGGTAAAAGCGATATGGGTTGAGGTAGAAGCAATAGATATGGGGGGGGGGCAGGGGCAAAAGCGATAAGGGGGGGGGGGGGGGGGGCAGGGGCAAAAGCGATAAGGGGGATAAGGGGGGGCAAACACGATAGGTGGGGCGCAAAAGCGATAAGGTGGGGGTGGGTAGTAGTGGTTGGCATAGTAGGAGTAGGAGTTGGGGTAGCAGAAGTAATAGTTGGCATTGTCATGATACTAATAAAGGCCGAAGTAGTAGAAATCGTAATAGCAACAAATGTGGTGGTGGAGGTGAGAGGGGTCGTTAAGGTACGCAGTAGTAGCGTTCGTTGCTCTCGTTGCAGGATCTCGAAGCGAATCTGCCTGTTTGGCGAATATGAAAAAGGGCATTCATATTGCTGATGGTGGTAGTAATGATGAACGTGATGATGCCAACGGCGACGACGATGCGGATCGATCCCTAAGGGCTGTAGGTAAAGAAAAGTTTGTCGGCTCGACGACGGCGGCGCCAGGAGCAGCGTTGTTGGTGGCCTAGCAGGAGCGAGGGGATGGAGGAATAGAGGACCTGGACTACTACTGCTACTACTATTACTACACACTACGCGTACTCAATCATCTAAGCGAGATCCTACACGGTATCTCGTATCTCAGCTGTGCTCGGTCTAAACGGACGCGTCCTCAGCCTTCGCCTAGGAGAGCCTATGGCGACGACGTCTATGAATAAAAGCGGTACCCATCAAGCTGGCGAGCTGGCTGACCGGGATGAATGGTGCAGTTGCGTCAGACCATCGCGGCACGAAGAAGGAAACGAGAAAAAAATAGAGCAGCAGGAGGGCCAAGAGAGAAGATTACACGAATAACGAGAGGACGATAGAGAGATAAAATAAGAAGGGAGAGAGAGCGCGAGAGAGAGAGACTCTTCCTGGGGCAGGGAAAGAAATTAGGAAGATAATTACAGCTGCAAGAGAATGATTGCATCGCGTCACATCGCGAAGGGACGAAGTTGGGGATCTCGACCCACGATCAGTGAGAAGAGATTGCTATGGCAAATAGAGACTTACCGGTGGTTACCGCAGCTACGGAGCAAAAGGCGGATCGGCGAACCCCCACGGCCCCGAACGTCGTCAGCCGTCATCGTAGACGGAGGCACTGGAGCGACTAATCGTTGGCCTACCGTTGGACGTTGTCCGTTGAAGCGGCTCGTGTCATGCCTATTCCTTTCTCGACGATCTTCTGCTGCCCCCCTCCTGCGACGATTACGGCCCGACCTTTAGGTGCCGCATCCTCGACCTCTATGTATCGCTCCCCTCCACACCTCCCAGATCCCCCGGATATCCGGGGAACTGGATGGTCTCGCTGGTGCTGCTAATGCTCACGCGGCTGTCGTCGACGGCGATGACGACCATTAAGAAACAAACGCGCTGGACCGCACTAACTGCGGTCGGCAAACTTCTGTACATGTATACACATATATAATGATGTTTATATTGCGCATCTACAGGGCTACTTGTTGTCACTGGGTGCAGGGGCGGGAGGGAAGGGTGTGTTTGCTTTTTACTAGAGCAGGTAAGTAAGGTTTTGCGTGACGGCGAGATTGATGACGTGAGATATTAGCTGGAAGAATTGTCTGCTGCATGTGGAAGGTTTGATGAGTGCGTGGGTGTTCAGCCAGCCATTTGCTCCTGTGCTGATTGACGTTGATAGGCAGCTAATTAGCTAGGGCTTTCTACATAATTTGCATGTCCAAACATACTGCACATTATCACATAGCGTGTATCGTCGTAAACAAACAATTGCTCTGTAATTGCATTGACTGTATTTATCATACACTGAACTCGAAACACTGACCCTCAATGATTGTTAGAACACGACTCAACATGCAAAGGTAATTTCTGTTTTTCCTCCTTTCCTCTCTATCTCTCTCTCTCTCGTTCTCCTTCTCTATTTCTTTCTGCTTTTGTCTTTGTGTCCTATTGGCCCTATGGTGCTAAATCACAATATACACCGTAGATGTACAAGTTAAGACATAGGTACCACTCGGCCGTAGTGTATGTAGTCCAGGTGTGGGCAAAACTCTTGCGGATCATTCTTAGTGATATGCCGGCTATCAGTGCTCACCGTCATGACTCGTGTGCACTTAACTCATGGAAACAAATATGGTGGCTCTGCAACGGCAGCGAGTCAAAAAATTGGGTCAATGTAGACAACAGTGCCACTTTTAATTGGCTAAAGGCTAAGCAGCGTTCGACGAAGTAAGTGGGCTTTGCTAAGCCATGATAGGATTTAAACTTCAAAGCATATAGGGAAGTGTTTGTTGTAAAGAGTGTTGTAAAGAGTATAAGCGTTTCTAAAGGAGGGGAAAACATGTTCAGCACGAATCGCAGGTTTGACTTGTACGATAGCAGAATCCAGATATTACATAAGAAAAAAAAATATATATATATATATATGTAAGCTTTCACTTTCAAAAAAATCTCAAAAAATTAGGAATTCCGGAATTGATCCGAAAATTGCAGAGCTCAAATTGTCGGCCGTCTATTTCACTACCTACACTTTATAAGTATACATATATGGCTTTTAAGGCAATTAATTTTGCACTTTACCATATATATATATATATATATATATATATATGCGAAAATGTAAAGATTATTCCGTGCGCAAAATTAAAAAATAATTGCATAAAAGCCATAACATTTCCGATTTATTTATTGATGTAGTTTGATTGAAGCTCTGCACATTTAGTCCTGCAGTTGATAAAACATCCTTGTTTCTGCCATTTGCAGGCATTTAATATTAACTCTGTTACCTTACTCATGAAGACCAACGCATGCCTATATACAGGGCTTTCCATAACCGTATGTACATATTTTAAGGTTTGATAGAATGGGCAGAGAAAATTATTTCTTTTTTCAATGGAAAGAGGGGCAGAAGCGTCTTGTTTTGGGAGCAAGGATGACATTTATTAAAGTTGCTATTCTGTCTTTTTCTCGCACATGGTTGTGCAAAATCTACATTTGCGGGTGAACCAGCCAACGATATATATATATATATAAAGTTACGCTCTTTGAATCACCAGGTGTATGATAATTTGATGGATATTAGAGGTCTACAAAAAGCGGTACAAAACACTGATAAAATAGTACCTTGTCCAAAGCCCAAAATAGAGCACGAATAGAGGTAAGAAGATGAGACTTTTGTAAGCATTTTATCATCTTGCATGAACGTTTCATTTTCGCATCGTATGTGTGACCATGGGTTTATAAAAAGAAATGCATATAAGATTAGCAGCACATTGATACGGTTGGCGCGAGCAAACCCGCTGAGTGTAATATATAATACACAGCGAACGTTCCGTTTAGCTGAAGGGTGTGGAGTTACATTTTCCTTGGCTACATATGCTATGGAGCGTACAGTGAGCGTGCGTGTTATATAGGGTCGATTTGACCTATCTTGGGAAAAACTTGCGTTCGGTAAGAAGGCGACCGAGCCTATTCCGCCTAGCACGTCTGTTTACGGACTGAGTAGAGTCTATTTTTAGCTTCCATTAATTAACATTCCAAACCGTATGGGGCTAAGTGGGGGTCTAAGTCTTACAGGGAACTGGACGTTATAGCTTCTCGAGGGAAGCTGAACACCCCTGTGGGAATCAGAGGACCTGGTGCAAACCTCCAGGAGATCGAACTCCACTGTTTACCGGCAGTTAGCTCGTATTATAATCAAAGAGTTGACCCGCTTCGTTGAGACCGTCGATTTCATACCTATATTCGAAGTAGCCCGATCTTTCCTACGATTGACAGAATTCAGGTAAACAATGATTGCTATAAATAAACTTAACAAACGATCTAACATTCCATCGCGTGTAATAACTTGTTTTTTCTGAAGAAGGAGTGACGAAACAGTAACAACTGACGGACTTGTTTACTACGCGCTTCTCGGTAAATTAGAGTAGTGAAAAAAATAAACAGAGTGATCTAAATTAGGGGCCGCCGTTCATGAGAACTTTCCTTTTTTCGTTGCCATCCAAAGATGACGGCGGTACAACGCCACGGCATTGAAGTTGTGACGTTATATTCCGTGACCCTTGTTCTAGTTCTTCTAATGTAAATATCAACGTAATGTGGATCGTCTCCTAAAGGGGTTGATGTACAACGTTTGATTATGTGACATGGCCTTTCTCATCAAGGTCATATTAGCTTCCTCATAAGACGCACACTCAAGCACGAAATTGGCAGTGATGAGTGCGTTGAATGCTTGCGCGTGTCTACCTGCAGATCCGCCATATGAAGAGACCGCTAATGAGCTCGAACGAGCCACAACTTTAAGATTATTAGAATGTTGAAATCTCGTGTAATTTGGTTTAGTAGTACTTTAGCAAATCCCGCCAGCTCGCCTGAGCGCGGGCGTAGAAGGAGCCAAGGTACATTACTGAAAATTAGAGTCACGGGACGGAGGAATACTCACCGTCAAGTGAAAGAAGCATCTCCCATATAACTGGTTTAAAAAATCTGATCTCTACTGCATCTATTAGTTTGTAGTATTTAAGGTATTATTTTAAATTTTGTTCACTAACACTGCTCCGAATCTCAACTGAGAGGTTGTTTTACGTGATTGTCTTAGATCGGTCATATTGTAAGCAACGTCGCGTATTCCTATCATATGTGCTTGTTTGTTGATAGTGCGCACATGATTGACAATCAAGAAGAACATAATTAGTGTATTGGAATTGTACTTGTATTGGAATGGATAGTCTGGTTCAGAGATGGGGAGTATTGTGGCTCACAAGGGAGAGTACTTTTTGAATGAATAAAATCAGTCAACTCGTTCATTTTTAGATTGATTTTATAGTCGACAAGTTAATTAATTAAATTTCACGAACTTTCTGTTTGGGTGTATGTGGTGCATTTCTATTGGGTGTGGTAGAACACATAAACTAAATATTCCAGCGTGCTCGTTACAACGACTATCATGCTGGCTACCAAGAAGCAAAAGCCACATTGAGAACAGTTTGCGAAAACCGGAGTGCTGGGATAACCAGCTTTCACGCTCCTTAACTTGAAAATGTACGCTCTATAACGGTTAAAAATCTCAAGTGAAACTACGAAAATGTCCTCTTTACTCTACGCTCTAATCTCAGATCCGATGTAGTATTACCTGATTCTTTCATAACCATGTTGCTATTGCCAGAGGTGAGCGATATGTCCGTATCGTTCTGTTTGTCGCTGACACGGTCTTTTCCGACCATTACCCAGTAGGAATCACACTAGCGGATAATAAGGCGATTAATAATAACGATCATAACGATCTCTAAGAGCATCTACAGAAGGTTTAATACCGACAACTAACGAAGATTTCCAGACGGTATCACCAGAGTATATCGGTTATCTATCTCGACGTAACGGTTAATCCCAACGAGGCTTTCGAGTCGTCATCCAATGGTGAGCTTCAGCTGCGTAATTTCTCTCGTTGCGACAGCGAAGGGCTTTGATGCTGAAATGTAAACGGCTCACTTTGGCTTACTTACTATTTGGCTAATTTGAGGCATAGTGCCGATCGCACTCGCCGTCAATAGATTAGCACACGCTTTGCGAATGACAAAGAAGCGCTTCAGATGGTGTACCCGATGGAACTGAAAGTGGCTCGGGACACATATTACGAAAATACGTTTTTATATATATATATATATATATATATATACTTTTATGTGCAGAGAGCGCTTGGCGTCCATCGAAATTTAAGCAATAGAACAAGTCTCTCATCGTTTTCCTATAACAGGAATCACACCGGATGTCAATGAATGACACTTACAATATCCTAGTATGGCTATCCATTAGGTGTCTTTAGGCCCGTCAAATGATATGCTAAAATTAGGGTTGAGTTCCTGCTTCGTATCTCTGTCTGCCGCAAAGAAAAGAGGATAACATCACCGAGTCATCAACTACTGCAGAAATTGACACGATTAACGCATTTATTTCAACGAGAGATCGAATGAGCGAGAGGAATATGCAGCAAAAGGTACAACGCTGCGTGTCTACAATAATGCTGGTAACCACAGTTGAGTTACTTCACGACAAGCCCTCGTATGCAATGCAAAAGGAACTTCACCTCCAGAGGGTATTAGGGACCGCCTGTCCACCTAACGCGCATTTAGACCTTAAGGTGATCCACTGTTGTAATCAAATCTACAGCGGCCTAACTTACCACAAACGGTTCAATGGCAAAATGGTCGTTAAGTGTAAATCTGTTAAATTGATAAGCTTTCTTATCTATACAACAATAGTTCACTTATAAGACAAATCGCAATTAGCCAGATATAGATATGATTTGCGTGGCTTGGATGTAGCTAAACTTTGGCTATCACTTCTGTTCTTCCGGTTTATTACCTAAAGCAGTCTGGAAAAAATATTGTCACAAGATACACAGAGCGGAGGGTGTATGGTCCATTCTCTCACAAGTCACTGCTATCATCAGCCTTCAAATGCCTATCAGAAGCTCATAAAATCTAGATACGTCTCGACCGATGAACAATAAAAAAGGCCATGTTGTCGTTGCGGCAGTCTTGAACACATTGTCGAGCCGGGTGTCCCCGTGGCCGCGAGGCGTACTGAATGGGCACACACCCTATTCGCTTAAGGCATGGCTATCTGGATAATTTCATTATACGGACGCCTAAATCGAGTGATTGTGTGCAATGATCATACCTAGCCTATTCCATTATATCAACAGAACAACCAATGAAGCGTTGTTGCAGGTGGATCAGGTGGATGAAAGTGGAGTTTAACGGCTGACCACCTGCACTTAGGTCTTCGGTTAGACACATGGCGGTGGCGTGACAGTGGGCCTACCTGAAGGGCTTCGAGAGATGTACGTTTTACGTTGCCTATGCGCGATGCTTTACTTAAATTAGGACGACGGCAGCCTATAACGGAGAAGACGCTGCTTCGAGCGAAAGTGTTGCCAAAAAATCGAACAACCAGTCCACATATACGAGGCTCGTAGACCACCGGCGTGTTCTGCTAGTGTTTCGCTAGACGAAGTAAATAAGCAAATCTCGACCGTCCCTTGACCCAGCCACTAACGCAGCTACGTTAGCTGCAAACAAGCTGTTTACTGGAATAGCCGCGCAGCAGTGAACATTTATGTTCAATATTGTTTGATTGGTTTATTTAAGCAAATGCAGTTTTGCAGTTAGCTTAACATTTCCACTCCAGTTTTAGGTTACGTTAGGCTCACGTGGGAGGCTCACGTAGATGAGGAAAAAGACAAAGGGGCGCCTTATTGATGGCCGGCGGCAGGCAGGCAAGACAAATCGCTCAGCCAGCTAGCAAGAGCGGTCTTACGTAGTGTGAAACGACCGATGCCGGCGGGCCTGGCGCTGAGCGGGGCAGCAGCCTTCGACTTCAAAAAAAAAGAAGGCGACAGAAAGCGGCAAGCAGAACAAAGACGAAAAGCCAAACTCGAAGCGTTACTGGAGAGAAGCCATTTCATCGATTCCGACCGACGGCGTTATTTTTTTTAGGCGACAAAGGCGAGCACTTTTCTCGCAAACTCGCGTGTTCGGGCTCACGAGTCGTCGAAACCGAACGCCACGCTACTCACAGCCAACTGCTGGCCGGGCGGCGAATCGCGCGCGCTTGTTACGGTCGC
The DNA here is from genome assembly GCA_003439945.1 of Dermanyssus gallinae. Lineage (NCBI taxonomy): Eukaryota > Metazoa > Arthropoda > Arachnida > Mesostigmata > Dermanyssidae > Dermanyssus > Dermanyssus gallinae. The sequence goes on from QVRM01004273.1 coordinate 81,960, forward strand.
AGATTACAGATCTCGCTGTGGCAATTTGTTGGCACGCCCTTCGATAGATGGGCAGACAAACAGATGTGGCGATTTTAGTGCTGCGATGCAGCTTTTGCTGCTGTTGCTGCTGCACCGGGGATTCCATGTTGGTCCCATGGCAACAACACTTCCCATTTCCCTTTGTTGTTGTTGTTGTTGTTGTCGTCGTCGTCTTCGCCATCGTGGATGAAGATAAATGTTGGCGCCGAAGCCATTTCGCTTGCAAAGATCCGCCCATTGCCCAAGTGTGCTCCCAGTCGTGTTACCCTTTTTGTGGGCTCCCGGCTGTCGGACCATCCGCGCGCTCGGCGTCCTCGCGTGGATATCCAAATAGACACATTTATCGTTGCTGTCATCGTCTTTGTCGGCGTCGTTGTTGAGTTCTCCTCCAGGGCCATATTCCTTCGGGCCGTTTGTCTCAAACACACTCTCCAAACTTTCCTGCGGCCCGTGCTGAGGTTAGCGTAACCGAGACCAAACCCGGAGCCAGGCGTACCTCAGCGTTGCGATGCGAACGAAGCCAGCACTACAATACCGATAATATTGAGGAAGTTGTAGCATGTATTATCGTTCCGATCTCAGTCTCTGTAGAATCGACAGTCAGACCTCGGTTGAGAAAGAAGTAGTTATTGTTGCTATTGCTTTGGCTGTAATTGTTATTCTTATTACAACAGCCTACGTAGTGGTCACACTATTGTGCCAAAGGACACCGCTCGCACTGAGCGTATTAATAATATATTTGCCTGGCGAATAGCTCGAATGTACCAATCCAAGCAGTTATCGCCGGAACAATTTGGTGTATCTTCATTGCTGTGATCTGTATCAACCCCTTTCAATAAAAGCGCTATTGAATTATTGTTGTTGTTTTTATTATTGTTGTGATTGCTGTTGTTCCTACTGCTGTAATTGTTTTTGTCGCCCTTATCGGCGTGTCATTGTTAGTGTCGATCTTTGTCGTAATTGGTCGTAACTGGTTGCGTTTTTGCTGTTTGATTGTTCAGCTACTTCTCGGAAAGGTGCAGCTTTATAATCAGCTATCTATTGATAGCGTTGCAGGTTATATTGCGAGTAAAAGAGAAACAGTCGAACACATATGCATATTAGCTGTGCTTACTGAATACTACTTCTAAACTCATTGGCAAAGCCTTGCGGAATTGTATATCCTCTTCTGAAATGGGAGATTGCGTGGGATCTGTGGATTGTGAGATCAGTGAGAACGAAACTCGCACCCTGTCACTGCACATGAATAAACTGTGTTGGGCCTCCTCAATAAACTTACATTTCGGGGGCGGAAAAGGGACAATACATATATATGGTTAATTACGTGCTATTCTCAAACGATTTGCATTTAAGGCCACTGTGGGGTGCTCTTCATCATGATATATGTACATCATTGTCTAATTGCTCGCATGTCAAACCATTCTATTGAACACTTGCTTATAGTATAAATATAGCTGCTAAAACCCTAGAGGCGTTATTTTGTGACATTGTTTGTTTAGGAGCCATATACCATACACTTTGTGTCGATCAAACAGCTTCAGCGACATACATCCAGCATACCATGGCAGCACTCTACTTATCTCCCAGCTATATTCGCCTGAATTTTAGTCCTCCCAAACTTCCCACTTGTTCTTCCCGAACTCACGTATCGCTCTCCGGTTTAGGAGCCTCAGCTAGCTACATAAGTGAAACAGTTGTCCGACTTACAAAACATATTTCTCAGGCGTCTCAGACTAAGGTTGTCACACTGGGCTGAAACCTCCTCTTAGCAGCAGCCCTATATGACTTTCGCACGAACATGGCCGTGAAAGCAATTTTTTCTAGGTTGTCAGGAGGCATTCTAGGCATGATCACCTCTACTTACTCTGAGTGCTGGTTGGGGGGGGGGGGGGGGGGGGGCTACTATATGCCATCACTTTGCTTTTGGCTCTGTAACTACCCTTGGCGTACTCGTACAGGGCTTAATTGGGCTTTCCCCTGCAGAAGAATGTAACAGCAGGGCAATGCTCAAGCTAATTTAATAATAATAACAAAAAAGCAGGACGAATCCTGTCTGCCTCGGGCTGGGGGTGCCCCCAAGCAATTGAGCAACGAATATTTTACGTAATCTGGTTCTTTATAAAAGCAAAACCGAGTTGGAACACGGAAACTGGATTATTGCCACTTGCTTAACACTTTTTAGATGTCGACTCCAACCAACAACCTACCGAAGTCAACAGCACATCGAAAGCAGTAGCCACGTATGATTACACAAACGGACTGTTCGCCTGGCGTATGGTTCAATTAGCGCACGCACAGTGTGACCACACTCGCAGATTTACATGACACTAATATCCCCGCGACTTTTACAACGCTGAGTAATAGTTCTACAATTTTAACAGACACTCCTTATGCATCAAGTACCTACGAGGAAGATTCACGACTGAGTGTGCACAACAAGTACTCACGAACTGATCGACCGATACCGAATTTTTGAGAATGTCTTGATCAGCAATCTTGCGCGTGAATTTAGAATGACCATAACGGTCGTGTGTGCGTGCTTGTTCACGAGTACCTATGGTACAACTCCTAAGTTATCCAAGTCAGCTAAATACAGCTTGAGACCGCAGTCAAAGTCAATACACTTGCTCTAGGCCAGTTGCTCTCTGACAAGACAATATTCACCGCAAATGCAAAAATCAATAGCAGGAATAACCGCTGGCTTGACTACGATCTAGATGATGTTATTTATTATTATGAAAAAAAACAAATTCCCGGACCAGTGTTTAAACCATGAAGTATTTAAAAAACGTTCAGCATCCAATACATAGAGACATTTTTACGCAGGGTTTGTACGCAGTTCACACCCTAAATTAAAAAACGATTAGCGTAAATGAAGGTTTTATTGAATAAAAATGTTCGTCGGTCAGTGTTCGCTATCCTCGCCATCTAAATATCTGCTTTCATGTAATTACGGACTCTAAAAGTGACTATAATATATCTTTAAAAAATGTATATATATATATATATATATATATATATATATATATATATATATATATATAGTTCCAAATGATATTGTAGCGGTCGGTTGGTAGCGGTCGGTTCTTGCAAAATGAGGCTTTGCGATACGTAGGATCAAATTCTGCGGGGGTAGAATTCCTTCTTCTTCCTTGATTGTTTAATCAGGTTCTAGCATTGCTGTTACATTCCTCGGCTGGAAAACGCCCAAATAAGTCCAGTATGCGAACGCTAAAGTTGGCAAAAAAATTTTAAAGATGCAATGGTGGCACATATATATATATAGTCACGTGCCATCAAACACTTCAAACGAGTGGGTTTAATTACTCACAAATATTTGATTCATCAAGAATATATATTACAATTTTCGCTAAACGAACGTGTTTACCCTCAGCCTAAACTAATTCTGGTTTGCATCATGTGGTAAGCGATCCTAGAATTGAATTCTCGTTTGCCTGCTAGACGTTAATGAAAAGTCTCCGACGTAGGAATGGTGCGGCTGTCCTATTCTCCGTAGTTATCGTCAAACGTTCGCCCAGCTTAGTAAGCAGTCTCTCAGTCAGGGGGTCCCAGCGGTCCTACGGTCTTAAAGGCCACTGGCCTAAAGTAATGGGTTCTGGTCAGTGTGGCGCATTTGTTCGTATTGTTGTTCTCTGCTAGAGCCGCGGCGTGACCAGCTCTAACCGTGAACCGAAACCGACCATTGAGGGAAAAAGTGAGTCGGAGTGAGCTCAGTTATGCCTATAACCCCCAAACAAATCTTGACTTACTCAATTATGCCTAGAACCCCGTAACAAATGCTGACGAAATGCTTTACAAGGCCGGGGTACCGAGGTGAGTCACTTGTAGAGGGTTCGTACTGAGAGTTGCGTAAAACGTTCTTTATATGCGCACTTCTTATAAGTTCTTATATAATCGTTTCACTGTGTACTACTTCAACTCGCCGCTGTAATCTACGATTGACTCTGTTTCATCTTCTCTCATCAGATTGTGAGCGTCGTCCGTGCTGTGGTGCCTTTGCGATACGAGGTATGGAGCCCTCTGGGAGGAGAGGCGGCCGACGCGGAGGAGAAGATAAGCCAGTTCTCCCGCCAAAGCGGCCATGGCGTAGTTCCCCCGGTCGTCGAAATCAGCTCCTGGAGGCGGCGGCACCGGCAGCTCGCAACGACGTCAAGGACGAAGATAACGGTAATGGGCCAGCGGTCACTGCTCAGAGCAGCGCTGTTGTGCAGCAGCAGCAGCCACGCAACCCCCGGTCGCTGGAGACAATGTGCGTCGAATTTGTCGCTGCGCACTGCGAGTGGGTGGAGTCGTGGACTGGGATGGCCGAGCATTTGGCTCGCCAAGTTTTCACCGAGATGGTGCGACACGGCCACGCGGACAGTATCACCGGTGCCTGCATCAGGTTCGTTAGCACCGTTGTCGTTGTTGTTGTTGTTGTTGTTGTTGTTGTTGTTGCTATTGTTGTTGTTGTTGCTATTGTAATTGTTGTTGTTGTTGTTGCTATTGTTATTGTTGTTGCTATTGTTGTTGTTGTTGTTGTTGTTTTTGTTGTTGTTGTTGTTGTTGTTGCTATTGTTATTGTTAGTGTTATTGTCGTTGTTGTTGTTTTAGTCCTGCCCGTTGTAATGGCGGTTACTCGCGTTAGCGGGCATTCCCCGAAACCCTCTAGCCGCCAAAAAACTGAGGTGGAGTGGGGGGGCATTTTGCAGGCAGTGCTCCGTATTACGTGAGATGAGTAGAAACGAAATGATGACATATTCCGCGCCAGCTAACACTAGGAGGACGTGAGTTCTTTTACGCATAGAACACCTCCGCTTTCTAATGAACCTTGAGCAAAAATGGGCACGGCTGCATCGAGAGGAGTTACACAGGGAAAAAGGTTAAAAGGTTCCAGCAGAGTGTAAAACCAATTGCGTTGTATATAGGTCGTTGACTGCTGTGACTGTTGTTATTGCTTTGCTGTTGATTACAAAATCAACATTGTTTTGGTTTTGTAGTCACTATTGTTGTTGTTGTTTGGTTTGTGTCGGTTTAGCTTATCTGTATGAACGTGCGGCGACGTACGCCGGACAACAATAATGCCACAGCGATTTTTACGTGCTGAATAATGCCAATAAAAAAAAACAGCGACAAAGAAGGAGGACCAAATTTCAACCATAGAGCCTTTGAGAATATTTTTGCGTTGGCGTTATACGCCGATGTCGGTCTAATTTCATCGCTGTGACGACATGGCACTTTAAACTTATTTATTGACGAACGATAGCGACATCTTGTTACTGAGACTATGTGGCTTTAAGCTCGTATTTTACTTTTGGCAATTCGGCTTTAAATAGGCCCAGGTTTCAGTGTTTGCCAGCCTAGATCAGAATGCGGAACTAGTGTCTGCTTGATGGCCTTGGCTGTGACACAAGGTGGGGGTATAAAATAACGAGCTTTAGAGGCTCTGTTGTAAATATATATATATATATATATATATATAGGAATACCTTGGTATCCGACCAAAGTTATGGGATGTTGTCTTACATCGACGTGGGCACCTGGCTCTCACTAATTGATATGTTCGCGTACATATATACATATATATATATATATATACGTGCGAAAAGTCTAATAAGTTTTGGTCTGACGCTTGTAGAATAGGATAAGACAAAGATAAAGCAGGTAAGAGAATAACCGGTGTTGTTATTGGATAACCTCACGTGTGAGCGAGACGTTCCTACTACAAATGATCTGTCTTCATCGCCCGCAAGCTTTTGCAGCTGGCGGATCTGGGCGCGGCTTCAGCTTTACCTGCTGCTGCTGCTGCAGCAGCTGCTGCTGATTTTGCGCCTTTTCCACCTCCTTTTTCTTTCTTTGTTCGGTGTTTTTCTTCCTGCGTTTCCTTTGATCCTTGGAAGCACAAACAGCGCAGACGATATTGTTTGTCTGCCGTGACGCCGAACGAAATATGTTAGGCCGACGTAATAGGGCGACGACAACAACACGGCCGACCCCGTGTTTTCGGGCCTGAGTTAGTGCGGCGCGTAGTGAGGGCAGGACCATGCGTGCGCACGCATTTACTCCCCGCCTCCAGGCGTGTCAGCTTGTCCTGTCGTTTCACGACCTTTTGAAGGAATTTCGCCACCACCACCACCAAAAGCTAACCTCTGTCTATCTGAATCGCAATATACGCAAAGGTCGGCACTCTCAATGGACGTCCTAACGGACATCATCGATCATGCTTGGCGGAACAGTTGTAGTTATACTGGTCGAGTAGCTGCGGTCAGCTGCGTCTGTCTTACCGGACCGTTCTTTGGGTTCATTTTATTTGTAAAGCGGAGTTTGTCTAATAATACGCCTTGTTTGATACCAAGTGGCCAATAATCTTCATTTTGCAAGCTCATTTGCGAAGTTTAGTTGGATGGGTCAGCTGTCAGCAGGGCACCCGTCGCTTGCTGGTCGAGGAGAGTTGACGAGGTGGCTGATGTTCGAAGTATAACCAATTAACTTTATATGGCGCATTTCGTCTGCAGTTTTCGTAAAAGTCGTGTTGGTACATCAGAAACAATTAATTTCTTATCACTCTAAACTATTATTGTCGGACCGGCGAAAAACGATTAAAGCTTGACATGACTAAACACTAGAATAGGTTCAAGACAATTTGAGAAAAAAACTTTAAAAAATAACAGAACAATATTAAGGGCGTTAACAAGAATTTTTAATGACTTAACCTTCCGCCACAAACGCCGCGTACAGTACCATTCTAAAGCTTTGTCTCGGAATGGAAAAATGAAGTTAAACAAGTTTGGCGAGAGGTTGGAGATCTTTTCAGTACCTCTAACCTCTCCTTCTGGTCTTGCATGTGACAATCGCCACGGCTATACCAGATACTTTATTCATGTCTATCATCATCTCGTCTGTTCGAATACGAACTTCCACGAGGAGTGCACAGGGTGCATATTTGTTTATCTACATACATGTTTCTTATTAGGGCTAAGTTTCCGAATTGCGAACCTAATAATCGCGAGAAAGGGCAAGTTCCAATGTCCGTCGAAGCTTCGCTAGGCGGCGACCCGCTGCGAACCGCTACGAACACTATCAGTCGGTGGTCTTCTCGAGTTTTCCCGTCATACAAGCGAGACCGAACCACGCGGTCATGTCAAAAAGCTTACGCACGAGATGTAATTCTCAAGGTGGGACGCATACGACGATCAGGGGGAAGTTGAAGTATTTTTTGTCAAATATTTCCGTCTGCGAGAAAACATTGTGACAACACTGTGGAAACATGGTTGTACCCAGTGACTTTGAGAGTCCATTATACAATAACGACAATATATTCTAATAAACCAAGTGGAATTGGTTACAAATAGCTACTAAATATATATATATATATATATATATATAGTCTACTCTTGTTTTTCACACATACTGACAGCCTTCTCAGGACGCTATCGACTGTTCGTCGGAAGTAAAATCTCAAGTTTGGCTCAGCGTTCGCGAAGGGCTTGCTTCAGCTCGTCCAAATTTTAGGATCAAGTTGCCTCATGGCAGCCCTTCAAAACCCCCACATACAGAAAAGCCCAAATTGAGATCCGGAACCACCCCACGGCGATCACTCGGACTTGTCAATAAAAACAGCAAGGTAGTTCTTGCACGATACTGCTCGTGGGGAGGGGCGCCCGACCCACTGGAACACCCAAGGTAGCTTCTGGAAGTGGTTTTACGCCTACGGAAGTATAGCGGCCTCTAAAATACTCCTTCGATAGAACTCGACCGCCACATTTTTGGTGTGCACAACCGCAGTTGGTTGATGAAAATTACAAAGCTTTACCGTTATTTGTTTTATCTTTTCTTAGCAGCAAACGTATCTATTTAATATATTTTCAGTACGCAATTTATGTCGACGCTCGCAGTGACCCGTGTGGCACGGAAAATGCCTTATGTTTTATATAGATTTTCTTATCTATTAGCCGCGGGTCCGCTCCAAACCATGGTTGTGGCCCTCTTTGTGCTTAGCCAATCACCATTTCGCATTCCGTTACTTTTCTGGCGCTTCGGGCAAAATGTTGTCGCTGCGTCGGTTTAAGTTGGGCTGTAGACAAATAACATGTTCGCATTTGTCTCCAACACGTCAAGGTGGCGACCGCGCTAAAAGATTTTTTAGCAAATGTTTGCAATCAATCTCTTTGCCTTATGAGCGTCGGCTAGCCCTTGAGTTTGCATAAGACGACACGCAAATATCCTGAAATCGTATACAACCCGTCTGAGACTCCGATCTGACCCTGAAACTCTCTAGCGAGCCGCTTGGCGCTGGTAGGGGTTTCTTTCGATACGTACTAAACGCACTTGCCAATAAGCTTTGAAGTTTTCACAAAGCGCGGTCTACCCAACCGACAGCGATCACCCAACTCACTCATTAGCAGTCCTTTTCACAGTGCTACGATTAATTTTAAGCATTTAATTAACTGCGCCGTTCCAGCTCCTAACTAATAGCTGCTACTCTGTACACACTAACTTAAGATCGTGATTTTTACCTACGAGGCGTGTGACACTCTCTCTGCACCCGACAAGTTTCACTACAATAATTAGTCCGCACTGTCTCGCTCACTCTCTGTATATATATATATATATATATATACACTTTGGTAACCACATTATAGATGTTCGTAACAGGCTAATGCCGATGACACGGTAACGATTGTTTGTCTGCCCCGTTTTTAATGGTGCGTTACCCGCTCTGCCTACCGCCGTTATATATATATATATATATATATAAATTAATTTATTTAATGTAATTAATCATTTAGGGTCGGAACATGACATCTGGGTCCCTGCGAACGTATATATATATATATATATACATAGTTTTTATTAAGAATGTAAGTGGAGCGACACTTGTCCCCTGGGAACGTGTGCACGAAAAATATTACTCCATCTTGTGAAGAGTGGGCTGAGACCACTTCAGCGGCGTGTCCCGGACAGATGCCGCGTTCCCGCGTTGGATGTCGAGATAGAGGCGCTGCCTCAGATAAGCTGCAGATCTCTTATCTCCGGTTGCGAGGCTCAGATGCTCACCGACCCTGTGAAGGAGTTTGCGAGTGACGTCGCCTGGGCCGCCCAAGGTCTCGAATGCTAGCGGTTGGAACTCATGTGGGTAATCTATTGACGCGTATTTCGCGAGCTCCTTTGTCTCGGCTAGATTACCAGCGCAACCTGCGAAGGCCGCCCCGCCACCGACCATTGCCGGTGCTAATGAGTCGGTAACTGTGGCGTCCCAGACAGGCATCCTGCCCCGGCTGAAGAGGGTAAGTGTCATCTCGTACGGGCGATTGCCGTCGTCGGCGGAAAGACCCTGGGGCTCTAGAATACAGGGAAATCCGTTAGATCGGAGCGCTCGGCTAAAGGTGTCATTAATACTGGCATGTCTGGCACGCCGCCCAGCTCTCATGATGCACGACAACCCGTGATGGGCTAACTTGTCAAAAGGTTGTCCACATTTGCATTGGTGAGGGGAGACAAGATCACACCCGAGACGAATACCTGCCCCGATTCGGGTCGTTTTGTCGTTCAAAAGGATCTCTAGTGGGGCGCTTGGATGCGCATGCAACCGGATCCGTAAACGGCGACCGCCCGAAGACGAGCCTTTTTGGAGTCACCAATAGCGTCCGCGAGTAAGCGTAGGTGACCCTGGTGGCTGAAAAGGACGATCGAAGTAGGAAGCGGGTGGATGATGAACGCCGAGCGAGGCGCTGTTTGTCAGTGACGTCCTTTAACACGTCACTTTATGCCATTTACGGAGCGTGTGTCGAACCCTTGCGTCTCGGAGTGGTGACGTCTTAGACTTGCTCCACAGAGTCGTAGTCGAAACCTTAACCCCGGCATAAATCTGGAGGGGAGGGATCGGACTGCCACTATCACCCTAAGCAGATCTGGCTTCTCGGCTCTATACCAGAATCTGGTAACCGCGCCTGACATCTTCGGCAACTAGGAATATATATATCTATATATTATATAATTGACTTTATTTAGTGTCCAGGATAATCCGGCTGGAGTGCTTTCCACTATTGGTTCTACCTGCTTAGTGCATCTGTTCTAAAGTAGTCCCTCCGTCCGGGGGTTGATTGACGGGGCATCTTGAAGCTAGGTCTTCTACTCATAGGTTCCAGGAAATTCATCTAGAGAGGATTGTAAATGCCGTGAACTTGCCCGTGTGATGTTGAGCGCCATTGTCGTGGAGGCATTGTCGAATATCGGCTAAGGCGTTGGCTGTTCCTTCCAGTTGATCCTCATCATGAATGCTGACGATCAGTGTCAACTTGTTTGCATAGGCGGCGGAGTAGACCCTCGGGGAAATTGGTAGTCTTTGTAGTCCATCATAGGTTATATTTAATATATTTGTTCCTGGGTTGATCCCAGTACGGACGTTTAGGGGACCACGATGTGACTGGATAGCCCGCGACTTTGTAGGTAGATGCTCGGTCTCTTAGGTACGACGCTAGGATACGTCGTGAATAGGGAACACCCTTTTATCAACAACGCTTTTTTGTGGCGCCACACGAAAGCATGCTAATCGAATGTTTCGCGTCTACAAAAATGGCCGAACAATGCGACCGGTTTTCTTACGGCCCATTTCTATGTGTTTAGCTATACTTAGCACTTTGCTGATGGCTGCAAATGCTGAATGTCGGGCTCGGAAGCCGGGCTAGTTTTCCGACAATGCCTTCTTATCGTCTAGCCTTTTACAAGTCGTCCGCTGATAATGTGCTCGGCTGCCTTGGATAAGCTGGAGAACATACTTATAAACTAGTGTGCCGAAAGGTCTTTTTGCGTTTTACCGGTTTTTACCATAAGGGATAAACGTGCCGTTTTTAGAGGTGTATGATAGTCTTAACTGGCGAGCGTTTTGTCTATCATGCGTTTGTATGCCTTCGGTTTGTTCTATAAAAGTATGTGTACTCGTTGCTGGGGACCGCATCGGTCCCGGTGCATTGCCTGATCGCATGCAACAAGGCACGATTCTTATTTCCTATTGGATTTACATTGGCTTGACGGTAAAGTCAAAATGTTTCTTTTGCCCTTCTTTTTTGTTTCAAATGATCTTGCACCCTTCGCCCCAAAAGTATTTCTTAACCTCCTCGCACAATTAGCTCTAGTGGTCTATTGGTCATTTCTAGCGGTGCCTTGCTCTGCGGCGCATGTATACGTATCGCAAACAGTGACAAGACCTTCGCTTGTCAGCAGTCGGGCTATCCCACCAATAGTACGGGGGGTATCATAGTATGTGGTCGGGAGCTGGGTTTTCGGCAGGCTTCAGCTAGTAGTGAAGATCTTTCCAATGGCGAGCATTCAATGAGGTGCGGTACTTTTTTTAACGCAATTTGTAGGTGGGTGCAATTTAGCCTGGCAAAGCGTTGCCGTTGAGTGGGGAGAAGGACTGGGAGAAAGTTAAACCGACGAAGAAGGTTACGTGGAGAGAGTTTAAGTGGTTATTTGATGAGCTATTCCTTCTGCACTTTGCAAAACTAGACAAGCAGTCGTGTTGATTGGACAAATGTTCGCGCTAGCTTTAAGAGCTCAAATAGTCACATTAAGGACAGTTTGCAACAATTTAGGCCCAGGGGTAGCCACTTTTCTAAAATTCACATTCAAAAACTTATTACGGTCAACGCCCATAGAACAACCGCAAAACTAACCTGGCCTGGAAGGAGTCACTCCGCCCATGTCGTCACTTCACTACTCGCTACAGTGTTCACGGAATTCATCATCTATTATGCCGGTCTGCTGGGTTTCATAAACCCAGAGAGGACTGCAATTGCCGTAGTTGTGGCCGTCTATGTCCCCTATATAACCTACCCGACTATACTAAATCCGCGTCACCCTCTCAGCTCCAGCGAGAACACTCATATAAAACATTTTGCCATGCTTGTCATACATATTATGTCCATTGTCGCATACCCAACCAGAGTGCGGTGCAATATAATTAAATCTCCCGTCCCCGATGCAAATTAAAAAAATCTCCCGTCCCCGATGCCAAAAGGTCCCATAAGGTACCGTGTTAGCAGAGGAGGATGTAGCGGCTTGTGTACGATCTGTTTCTTGCGTCCTCTGTGAATACGGAACGCCCTGAGAGTCCGGCATTGGGGGAAAACGGCTTAGGGTAATCATATTACGAAGCAAAGCACCATTTAAAGTAAAACACTTTTATTATATGATAATAAATCTTTTTAGAATTTTTAGCATTCATATTGGTACAAAATATGATAGTGATATATAAATATATATATATATATATATATATATATATATACCTATGTACACAGAAGCATCGATATGGTACCAAAGTGATCTCCATAAAGTGTACATTCTTGTGTTTATTCATTGGATGTTGTGATGTTATGTCCGAGCGTTCGCATCGGTACAAAATATGATAGTGATATATATATATATATATATATATATATATATATATATTTATACCTATGTACACACAAGCATAATATTTTGTTATACACAGTGCTCCACAAAGCGTTGTCAGCGAACCCTAAGTACTTCGTTAACAGTCCGTCGACAAATGTTGTGAGGTGTCGTCGTCACCGCTCAGGTTGTCGAGCAACTGGCATGCATGGCATTGTTAGAGTTATACTACGTCAACCTTTCGAAGGCAGCCGTTAGCAATCGTGAGTGTGTCAGGTCAGGGGCGTCAGTCGTTGACAATAGGCGCGTCGGGAAATGAGTAGAGAGGCCCTGCCCGCTCTACAGGCGGGGACATTCAGCTGTTTGTAATTATCGTTAGAATAGCACTAGCTCGAGCGGTGTAACTAGGCTGGGTGATGAGAGACGTTCTCGTTGCTGCTGCTGCTGCAGTTATTGTTGTTGTCGCCGCCAGCTGCAAAGACCACCAAACCTTCGTCTACGTTAAGGCCTGTTAGGACGCCGGCTAACTAGTCGTAACAAGACGTCGCGTTTGCATTCTACTTGTTCTGGCGGGCTTAGTAGGTATGTCCGCATTGCGCCGTCCTATCACCGCTCTTACTTGGGCATCTCTGAGGGGTTAGGGCGAGGACGCTGGCCGGATGATCGTAGGCGAAGTACCTGGCCCGGGTATGGTTCCGGCAACCTGCAACATTTGAGGTGGGGTTGACGCAACGAATTGGTTATCTGACAACAATTGCACACTCACTCACTTTCAAACAGTTAGAGAGTTTCCCGAACAGAGACCGAGCAACGGCAGCGACATGAGTTCAAATTTACCCGCTATATTAGCAAATTGTTGATACTGATTTAATCCATCAGAGAAGGATCCGAATTTAATGCCTTTGTTTAGCCTGGCGGATTCAGCCTTATTTTTGCGTAGAGCCGATCGAATTTAGAAACTGAGCAGTGCCATTCGGAGTTTGGAGAAGATGAATACGCGCACGCACAATAAGAATCAAGGCGAAAGCATTGATGCTGGGATGTTATCGAGCCGAGGTCCTACCGCCGCCTACCCAATGTCATATGAGCGGCGACGGTAGGCATTTTCTGCCTGCGAGGTCGATTCGGAGCACATACGTACGTGAACGCCTAAAATATGGCCCTAAGTAACCAGAAAAGAACAAGCCGCTTTAGCGTTGCATTCGATACCGGCTTTTAACGGCTTCCACGGTAGCGGCATCCGTTTTATTGCCTGTTGGACAGTTTGTATAGATATGTGTTCGCCCCCCCCTCTATCCTCCATTGAGGACGAGTTTCTTTGAGAGGAATGTAGCGACAGTGGTAATGATACCTTCACTGCGCTTAGTCGGATATGACGGGACGGCCTGCTATGGGCCTGATAGTGGCCTCCTGGTCGCTCTGATCGTTCTCAAAAGGACACTGCATTGAGCGCCTTTGCTTCCGCCGTCCCTAATTCGACGACCCGCTTGTAATGAATGGCAGGTGGTGGTGGTGGTGGTGGTAGTAACGCTATTATTGCATTCGGTCGATAATAGAGACCAATATAGCTCAGGAACACTCCTATCCGCTCGTGTAGGCAGAGCGTGCAGAGGAACATTGCAAAGCAGAGGCAGGGGGGACGACGGAAACGATTGCCACGGACTGATAAATCATACACACATGCATCCGCTGGTACATACCGCTGGAAGAGCTGCGACAAGAGAATAGGAAGCAAGAAGGAAAACTGCTTTCCTTGCATTCTCTTCCCCAACGATCCGCCGGCGGTCCCCCGTAAACCGCCATGAAAGGCACCCAGGCCCAATTTAATCCACAGTGAACATCTTCGGCCAGCAATTCCCCAATGATACGATGTCTCACGGATTTCTTTAACGATGTGCAAGCGACATCTGTTCTTTCCGCAAGGTGAAAAGCGAGCTTGCTGAGTGCGATCCCAACGGGGCAAAAAAGAGAGGCTGCGTGTGTCGTTCGGCCTTCCTGCCGGATAACTAGAGAGGACCCTTCAGACGGAACGCACTTTACTCCGCTGTCTTTTGCCGTCTTCGGCGTAGTGACACATGACACTGCATCCAAAACCATTATATTTGACGAGTTGGCAATTATCAGACTCCCTAGTTTTTTTTAAAGTGTGTATGCTTTATATTGTAACTTTGTCGTTATTTTTAAGAAAAAAAAAACTTTGAAAAATATAAAGCTTGATAGAAAAAAAGATTATCGGATTCTGTAAGGGGTATAATTCTCTTTTTCTTATAATAGGACACCATTCTTTGTTATTATAAGATAATGATGTCCTATGGGATGAGTGAGTGGCATAACAAGTTTTTATTAAGAGCCCTCCTTTCTATCAGATGACAGGTAGCTTAGGTTGAAGGTTTGTTTAGTAAACAACCTTGCAAGACCTGGCTCATCAGTGAACTCGCTCGGCGTGCCAATAATCTAGCAACATAGAGAAATTTCAAATGTAATCAATACGAGATAAACTAAAGCAATCAAATTTTAACGAAAGACTAGCTAAAAAAGGCGAGCTGTGGTTAAGATTGACGATAATTGAGTATGCCCAGTATGCCCCCACTTTCTCTATTTGGGACAATTGTTCTTGTCACGGAAATCCCGCTTCATTAGGCACTCTGAGGATAGAGTTCGTGAAGTATTTCAACGCTTCCGCAATATTGCCGACCTTATAAGTATTTTTTTGATGTACTTATTAAGATTTTATTTCCTGGGGTATCCAGACGATGCTGTCATTCTCTACGAAACACAGGCTCAGCAAAATGGAAGCATCTGGATTGCACAACCAGCATCGAATCATAAGGTTTGCCGTGCATAAATTTCACGCAGATGTCAGAAAAGTATTATGAGCATTTCTAAGATTGCAGATATAGGCTCTGTGGGTAGCAATGCCATTTGTGCCATCCCAAAGATCCCCTTCTGAGAAAACTAAGCAAATATTAGTTAACAAAAAAATACTGTTTTGATATATATATATATATATATATATTCTCTCATGGTGATATATATATATATTTATATAACTTTATTATGTTAGCACTTTGGAGTGAACAATTATCTCCGCGTGAACGTGTAGTCACGGGTTCTCTAACCCAGGATTAGCCCAGTTCGACAATGTGTCCCGAACAGATGCTGCGTTTCCTCGTTGAATGTCGAGCGACAGCCTCTGACGCAAAAATTCTGATGCTCTCGAGTCTCCCGTGGAAAGGTTAGTGTATTATATTTATTTTTTTGTGGAATGCTCATAGAACAGAATTGGTCCAGTTTCAGATATATACAAATATATCTGAAATTTTCTGCGGGTGGTACGGTACCTAAGTGATGTCCCGGTATAGCCTTACTCGCTAAAACTCATGTTTGGCTAAACAAATTTAAATGAATATAAATATTTGGTTTTCTGTCTGTATTTTGTTACGCTCTGACAACCACATTTTAGACGCTCGTAATGGGCTAAGTTGCCCGTGGCACGATAAATAAATAAATAATAAAATTATTTTGAATATTTGGGTTTTCAGTATGTTCTTGTGGCTCGACGAAGCGAAGTGCGTACCCTTGCCAACCAGGTTGTGTATGTTTATTTGCATAGAGTTTAAATGCTGTTATTCAAAAGACGATTCGCAAATTGTGAAAGTATTAGTTGTTATTGTTTAGTTCCTAAGGACAACAACATTAAATAGATAGATTTCATGACTTATTGATTTATGTGTAGCACTTTAGGTTACAATTGTCCGCATATTCTCACGGGGTCTCTAACCAGATTGCCAGTTCAACCTGTGCCCGACAGAGCTGGGCTAAGACAAATAATATTATGTATTAAAGTGTTATCTAAGTTGCTATCTGAATAGTTATTGGTAGTGATTAAAATCTTGTACAGCTAAAAAGACTAAATAATAACATTATGCTACTGGACCGGCGTGATGTGGCTTCTTGTGTCGCATGGAAAAAGTTACTAGCGTGCGCTTGCTACTACTGGTCTTGCACATGTGCCCCGCTGTTAGGTCATAACGAAATAGCTTCAAACCTTACAAATGAAATAATAATATCTTATACACATTTATTTTATTCACATTGAGTATGCATATAACATTGATACTTATACAGTTGTCAGCTGCTCTCTGCATATTATTCGCGCTGTGATCTCTTTGCAAGGGCCAGGCAGGCAGACGCATGATACTTCGTACATGCCTGAGAGCACAGTCGACAGATGCGTTCCGTGTAGTCATCGTGGAAGTTCGCATTCGAACAGACGAGGTGGAGATAGCCATTAACATATAGATGTATCTAATATAGACGTGCCAGTTGTTACATGCAAGACCAGACTAGAAGTGAGAGGCACTTCAAAAAAGTCAGGGACTCAACCATCTCAGCAAACTTGTTTAACTCTGTTTTCCTATTCCGAGGTGAAGCTTTCGAATGGTACTGCACGCAGCGTCTTCAACCTCAATCGAGTTATCTAAATAACCGGTGCGCAGCCTGACATCAGGTACATAAAGCGACACCTTATCCGTATTGGCAGGCAAAGTACTCATTTCATGTACATTGTGAAACACCTTTCAAGCAAGCTAAGGTTTGCCTGAGTAAGGTCCATACGTCAATCTTGGACTAATCTTGAGGTGGAAGAGTGCCACACCCGTCGGAACGAATAGTTGCCGGACGTCGCCGACCTCTCCATGGAGAGATGCCAGCGGCGCAGTGAAGGTCGTCGCAGTACATATACCGGAAAGAGTTGACGAATTTCAAAGACTGGCCGTGGCAGCGTATAATGTATTTAGCAGCCAATCGACCGTCTCTTCTCAGTTTGACAACCTTGGTCTTCTTGGCGTCTATTTCCAGCCCCCTTGAGACAAAGAACACCAGACGCTCCCCGGCCTATACGGAAGCCGAATTGCTCGGGCGGAAGGGCCTGGTCGACCACGTGCTCGATCAGTTTTATAACCAACTTGCAGAAGATCTTCTTCAGCGTGCTTTCAGAAGCTATACCGCGGTCTAAGTTTGGGTCTCGTCTGTCATCGTCAGAGAAAGCCCGGCGATATGTCAGGCTCCTGGTATTTGTTCCCACTCCATAATCTCTTTGAAAAAATCACAAAGATGGTTTGCCAAGAATGGCTCAGACTGCACCCAGTGCTAATAGAACACCTGGTCTGGCCCCACAGCCTCTCTTTTCGGAAGAGAGCGCAGGGCCTGACTTACTTCTTCTACTTCAAGGCAGATTCATAGTATTCTGTTCCAATGTGAGCGGGCGCTCAATCAATGGAGCCAGGCGTACTGTCTCGCAGTTATATAGAACAGAGGTCAGATGACTCGTTACCTGTTCGTCGCACAACGTAGGCTGAGGGCTTCCGTTCTGCTCTTTCGAGAAGTCGGATTTCCTCCGGCTTAGCGCCTGTGGCCATAGCATAGCTTTATGTAAGCTTTTCTACTGTTAAAGTAGTCTAGCCTGCGTCTGGCTAGTAGTTGCGATGGTGCCTTTGCCCTCACTTAGCGGAAGATCTCTAACACCCTGACTGAAACTTCGGCAATTATGTCGGCCGGCGTATAACGCTCCATTCGTTTCACGAATGTCAGTAGTGGGCAAGACTTGTCGGTATTTCCAGGGAACTTGCAGGTGGTGTAGATCCCAGATCCAATTTGGAGCCTCAATGCCAATTAAAGGCTTCTGTGGACAAAACACGCTTCCGCATAGTCTGTACCAACCCTTACCACTTTTAGATCTAACCGCTAGAATTAAAAATATTTTTTAAAGGAACTGTTAATGAACAGGTCATTTTAGTGTCATTCTACTTCTATGAAATCTGATCTTAAAGCTCTTCATTTTACTGTTTAAGCTGAAGTCTTCGCGCCTTAACCGACCGAAGATTGATTTAATTTCATTTTTTATGTATTTCGTGGCTCTGCGTAACGCCACCTACGCCACCACTCAACTGCACTCCCCGTTCTCAGGTGTTCCATCTTAAACTATACTGCCTCAGTCCGTGACAGAAGCGTTATCCTTTCCAAATAAATCTAGATTTTTTAACTATTTAAACCATTTTAAGATGTTGTTTAGCTTATAATCGTAATGTGCAATTTAACAAAAACCAAAGGCATCTCCTCAAGAAAGGTCCTGTATAGTGAATATGTGCCTCAAACGTTGTTTAGGCATAATCACGCTAATGTGGGACCGAGACAAACAAGTTGGTCGTTAAGTTGATAAGTTGACACGATGCAAACCCGAGTGCCGGACATGTTGAGATATCCCGGGGTTTCCACAACACTACACATTGGCAGCATGGTCGATAACTGTCACGGTATGGTTTCTTGCCTATTTTCAATGAGCATCCTCATGAGCCCGGTGGCGTCATGCATTCACGTGTCGTCTCGCGACCGGAGAAGACACACATAGGTGCACGATGGGTTCGATCCCCACCGTTGCACACTTGCATTTATGAGGTCTGTATTACAAGTTATACGAAAGCAAGCCCGTGGATATTAGATGTTGGCTGAGAGTCAGCCCGAGAAAGCCTTTTTTTGCTCAATAAACATCGCCAAATAAAAATTCAGTCAAAAGCAGGAATCGAACTGGCCAACGTCTCGCTAGATGACAACTATCACTAGCACACTAGAACGCGCCTCCTACCTTGGGTCTAATTGCATTCGGCTAATTGACTGCATTGGCACATGGCTAAATCTCCAGCATCCATTGACATTGTGCTGTCGCACTGCTCTAGCTACGTAGGACACCCCTGCGGGATGTCGAAGTATTGCGATGCACTTCCGAGCGTGAGCGGGTGAGGAGCATATCGGCTTTAGGGGGTTCGCCGAGTCCCACACTAGTCCATGCTGGCTGCCAGTGGCACAGGTGCATCACGCATTTTCGAGACCGTCCTAAAGAGAATGTACTTGGTATTTGACCTCTACGATGCCTCTACGTAGCATGACACTACAAAAAGATTGCAAGCCATTTAGTAGGTAATCATATTATTGCATTTGGTCAATATTGAAGTCCAGTATAGCTCGACAACATTTATGGCTGTCGTGTAGGCCATGAATACATACAGAGGAATATTAAAAAGCAAAAGGAGAGGAGGCGACGGAAAATACACCAACGTTGGTAGTCGAAACGAGAAACCGTTTTACTTTGCCGGATATATGAAAAACATGTGTAGTTGGATGAGCTTCCCAGCACAAGGAAAGCATTAAAAATGTAATAAACACCTATATGTAATATGTAGGATGTTGACACACTTGCAAGAGCGGGCAGACACGGGCGATAGCCTTTTCTGCAAAATGCCCGTTACAAGTTGTTACAATTGAAAATGTGCAGCTATGTAAATTTTAAGCTCAATGAGAAATTACTCGATTGGAAAATAAATTCACCGTTCGGAGAAGATGGTCCCACAAAAAAAACACACTCACAGGCGTCTAAGACACGTTCCTAAAGGCGGCCTGCGGTTCAGATGCCCTTAAAGCGTGTTAGCTGATGTTGCCCCTAGTATAGACTTTCTTCTCGCCACCATATCTGCTCTACGTCAACGAAGAAGAAAATGTGAATTGCTAGGACACTTTCTGGATGTGTGCTCCAATAACCTAAGGAGTCAGCGATCAATCACTTCTAAAGCTGTGATTCGTATATATATATATATATATATATATATATAGAGAGCCAGCACCATTTCACAGGTGCTGGCTCAAGGCGAGGCGTATGTTGTCTGCAGTCCGCACGTTGAGCAACGTCGCAACAAAGTCGCACTTGCTAAGTGCAACAGTCTCCACTTTGTATCTAGGACGGGAAATAGACACACGGTCTCCTATCCGCTCTCCTTCCGTTGCGCCCTATTGCGAACGCGCCATGTCTACGCTATTGGCCTCTCTCTCTCTCTCTCCCTTGCTCTCTTTCTTTCTCTCTCGCTATTGTAAACTCGACTCCTTCCTAAATGCATCTTTACGCGTCCTCTCACTTATGTATTCATTTGCGTGTCACATTGCGCGCGCGCTTGCGTCGTGGCATTACGAGCGTTAGTTAGTACTGCATACGGCCGAGAACCTAGCCGATCCAGCCCCCCCGAAAGCTAGAGAGACGAGTAAAGTTCGCGCCCGGTGCGTAAGCGTGGGCGGCACCACTGTTCGGCCTCTGGTAACAACTCTTGCAACGAACTACACGAAATGATCTCTCGTTTTCCGTGACCAGCGACAGTCAGTCGCTCTACCGTACGACGGATGTAGACGGATGCAATTTGTAAGCAATGATATCCTATTGACTCTTCTTGTTTATGATAATTTTCTTCTTCTCCTCTCTCTCATCTTCTTGCATCTTCATCTTGTTCACCTTCTTCGTGTCCTTCAATTTCTTTTCTCTATCATGATCATTATCATGATCATCATTATCATGATCACTTTGATGTCGTCCCTTGCTTTCCTGCTTCTGCTCCTGCGTGCTATTATCAGTCGATGGCAATTTGCTTGGTCACATCTATTCGTATGGACATCGATGTGCCTTCGGCTGCGGCTGCGCCTTCGGCGAAGATTGTTTGTTGCCGGCAAATGAGGGTAGTGGGCGAGCTGCTAGAGTGAGTCTCTGCTAGGTCTAAGTCTTCTATCGATCGACTGGACAGACCTGCAGACTGCAGGATCTTTCCTGCCGCCGGACGTTATCCTGTCGTGGTGTTATCTTGCAGACGCTGATGTTGTTCTTCCTGGCGCCAACTGCTACTGCTGCCGCTACGCCGCCATTACTGCAGCTGCAGCAGATGCTGCTGCTACGCCGCCATTACTGCAGCTGCAGCAGATGCTGCTGCTGCTTCTCTAATAGACCGAGGAAAGCAGGCCAGGGTCGCGCCAGGGCACAGCGGGCTACATCGGCGGGGATGTTAATAATGTGTCCACGACACGAAAAGTGATCCGACAATGAGGCGGAACACAGACTCACACACACACACGCAGACACAACTACAGAGCGATACATAAATAGACGCGCGAATCGAAGTCAACGTAATAGATCGAATCGTCAGTACTTGCGTACGTCAGTACTCGTTGTCGTTGTTGTTGTTGTTGCTGTTGTTTTTGTTGTTGCTGTGGCTGTTGTTGCGGCTGTTGCTGTTGTTGTATTTGTTGTTGTGGCTGTTGTTGTTGTTGTGGTGGCTGTTGCTGTTGTTGTGGTTGTTATTGTTGTCGTTGTTGGACAGACAAACAGATGGACGTCATTCGTTCGGATGCAGGGGCGACGGGGCCGGCCAGGGGCGGCCACGATACCAGACCGCGGGTAAGGAAAGAAAGTCAGACTGACTGACTAGTGACTCGCGTGCTGGCTGACTAGTTGGCCCACCAACCCACCGACCGACCGACCAACCAATCGATTCACTGGATGGATGAAGGAATGAACACAAAACGCTGGCGGCACAAAGTTCAGTCAGTGGAGTCGTCGGGGGCGCCGGCATCATCATCTTCATCGTCACCACCACCGTTGTCGTTGCTCTGATTGTTGTCATGATTGTTGTACGTCGTCGTCGTCCTGGGCCTGGTCCTGGTCGTTGTTGTCCTCGCTGCCAATGCCGCCCCTGCATTCGCTGTCGGCTTCTGATTCAACAATGGCCCGAGTCCATCGCTGCTGTCGCTGCTGCTGCTGCTACTTGCCGTAGTGACTCCGAAAGGCGACGCTAGAGGCGTCCGTGGGGTGCATGGGGGTGTTGATCGTGATGATGATGCTGCTGCTGCTGGCGGCCACGCCGACGATGGAATAGTGGGTTGCCTGCTCTCCCCCCTCTCCTTTGTCCCTCTTTCTATATTTCTCTCGCATTCTTTGAGTTAGACCGTGGCACCTCAGCAGCAGCCGTACCAGCAACGGCAGCGGCATCCGGACTGACCGGCACAGCAAACACACCAGACTCTGCCTAGTCGTTGCCGTAGGAAAAGGAGAGGCAGGAACAGAAGCAAGAGGATAGGAGGAGGACGAAGATGAGGAAAAAGAAATAGTCGTCTTTGTGGAAGTACGAGGCGCAGTATTTGTGCCTTTTGTGAGAGACTCCGGCACAGACAGACAGACACACAGGCCGACAGATGGGCAGGCAGACCAAAAGACAAATAGACAGCCACCAGCCACTAACGCTGCCAGCAGGGAAG
This sequence comes from Dermanyssus gallinae, assembly GCA_003439945.1. Lineage (NCBI taxonomy): Eukaryota > Metazoa > Arthropoda > Arachnida > Mesostigmata > Dermanyssidae > Dermanyssus > Dermanyssus gallinae. The sequence continues at coordinate 104,499 of QVRM01004273.1, forward strand.
AGCTAGAAGAACGGAGGAGCTGGAACTGAAGCCGGAGGGCTGACTTGCTCTTTCAACTGGGAAACGCGGAACAAGCGAGCAAGAGGGGAATAGGGTGATTGACCTGGGTTGGCACAAGATGCTTCTGGGGTGCAGGGGAACGAGAGCTACCGGTCGCTATTCCTCTCACCCAGACGTTGTTGTTGTTGTCGTCGACGACCCCTCGTCGTGGTCGTTGTGGACTCACGCGTGCCACTATATATGAAGACTAAGGAGCAGCAGCAATAGAAGAAGAGGAGAAGGAGGATCGGGGCGGCAGCATGAAAACAAGGTAGAGAAAGAACTTTTCTTTGGAGACCAGTCATTCGACTGGCCGGTTATGCTGGCCATCGTCTGCTGCCAAGCTAGCTGCCCACTTTTGAGGGAGAACTAGAGGGAGGTGAGTAAGCAGAAGGAGAATCAGAAGAGAGCAACATCACCGATGACAGGGTTGTGAAGTACGAGATGATGGCGGCAACGACGACGGGAACGACGAAGAACAGCTTTGTAAGCCAGCGGCCCAAAGAGAAACCGTGAGAGATATAAACACACAGAGAGAGAGAGAGAGAGAGAGAGCAAAAAAAACGAGAAAAATCTGTCGGTGCCCGACGTCCCAAAGACACCCGCAGAGAACGCAGACAGGCTCCCGAAATTATAATAATGAAGTCGGGGAACGGACAACATGCCGGCATGACACACCTGTCGCCTGACAATGAATACGAGGGTTGGTTGACGGTTGAGAACAGGTCGGGTGACGACCGAACAACAACAGCACGCTTTCATTTCGATTCGAGTACTCAAATTTGGTCTTTGCTGTCATTGTGTTGATGCTATACGCATACATATCTTTGGCGATCATCATTATCATCAGCCATTTAAAGGCCACATAATCTATGCTGTTTATAATAATGAATACCTGTTCCTTGCTCGCTCGCTCGGGTTTCCGTGACGATGCCAGTACATATCTCGAATAGATACACTGAATAAACCTCATCCATGAGAGATACATACCGCTGCACAACATCTAGATACGTATATCGCTTTGCATTCGATTGTTTTCATTTAATTTAGTCGAGTTTATCAAAATTCCCCTCCCGACAAGAAAATGTAGTCGCTGTGACCAATCTTGTAGAGTCCGTAGCCAAAAGCAAAATCATCTGTGTTTAAGTTTGAGACGCGAGATCTTTGCGTTGCCATTGCGCAGACCTGTGCGAGTTTAGATCCATCTTTAACACCATCGTAATAAGCAGTGTGGCAAAATGTTCATGGATCGCAATCGTCAATCGAATTCGAATCTGCACTTCACCTTGTAGGAAAAGCTGTAAAACTGCAAAGAACGCCTCTGCGGTTTGGCTCATTACTGTGTCCAGTGCTATCCAACACAACAGTTGGCGAGTAAATCTAGGAGACATACAGTCACTGAAAAAAATATAGGGCCACCCATATTTGCCACATTTCACGCATTTATTATAACCGATTGTGTAAAGATCATAATGATACATGCTCACAGAGTAACAGCGGATACTTTTATCGACATTTGGGGTATCGGGTTAACTTAAAACACAAGATTTCGACATTTGGCACAGCTACGCTGCGAAAAAATTATAAAGTCACCACCAAGATGCATGTCTTAGCGAGTGAATTGAGTGGAATAACAACGTTTGGGCTCATTTCACGGCACCTAACAACTAAACTTAATATTTAGTGAACTTCCCATTACACCGGATAACTTCAAAAATGCGGTTTGGTATAGTGTTGAACAAATTTTGGATGACGTCCTGCGAGAGCTCGTCCCAAGCCTTCACAATTGCTTTTTTTAGTTTGGTTTTTTTAGTGTTTTTTTTAGTTGGTTCGGTGTAAACCTTTCGGGCGAGCCAGCCCCATACATTCTCGATAATATTAAGATCAGGTGAGACTGCAGGCCAGCGTAGGACCTCAATGTGGCGTTGTTCGAACCAGCTTTCGATCAACTTAGCAGTGTGAATCGGGGCATTATCGTGTTGAAAAACAAAGTCGGGTCCTCCCATCAGCTCAAAATGTGCGGATTGCTTTTCTAGTAGATCCCTATAGCGCGTCGAATTAACACAACCGTCTAAAACACAATCGGCGACCTTGTATAATACCCGACAGCGGCCCAGATCATCACCGAACCGCCACCTGAGTGCCGTTTTGACAAAAATCGTTCTTCCTTGCGCACATCGTGGAAATAATAGTTAAATCCATCCGGTCCATCACAATTGAACTTTTTTTCATCCGAAAAGAGCACTCGGTGCCATTCAGTGGTCCATGACATCGTAACCTGGACAAAGTCGAGACGAGCTTTCTGATGCTCAGCGGTCAATCGTGGTTTTCTCTTAAGTTTTTTTCTCGTGAGCCAAAGTGTCTTCCTGAGGAGGTTTTGCACATTTCGCACGTTCGTTTGCACACCGGCCGCCGCCGCAATTGCCTTTGCCGAGAGCGCAGAGTTCGAAGCTATCTTCAAAATTGCGCGCTTGTTTCGTTCCGAAATGGCATTGGACGCCCCGGACTCTTTTTTACGCCGTATTTTTCACCCAAATTCACGAAGTTGTTCACTACTTGGCGAGAACGCCCCAATAGACGGGAAATTTCCCGATTAGAGAGGCCGACATCCTTATAAGCCTTGATTTGGGTCTTTTCGTCACTCGTGAGACGCCGACCCAAACTCATCGTTTCAGCACAGAAAAATTTCTGGTAGGAGGTCTGCTTTCGTTTCCGTCGAGCCGTGAAATGAGCCCAAACGTTGTTATTCCACTCAATTCACTCGCTAAGACATGCATCTTGGTGGTGACTTTATAATTTTTTCGCAGCGTAGCTGTGCCAAATGTCGAAATCTCGTGTTTTAAGGTAACCCGATACCCCAAATGTCGATAAAAGTATCCGCTGTTACTCTGTGAGCATGTATCATTATCATCTTTACACAATCGGTTATAATAAATGCGTGAAATGTGGCAAACATGGGTGGCCCTATATTTTTTTCAGTGACTGTACATATTTATAAACATGCACAACTTTGCTTTGCTTTTGGCCGCATTTCGATCGTTTGCCAGTATACAGCCGTACAGTTTGTGTACAGTTTATCGTACGCATTTCTGTGTGCCCGTGTGCGTCTGCACGTCTCCGTCGATGAACAACGGAATATTCGGGTATTTTTGGATGCTGTTGGTATTTGCGTTGTTGTTGTTGCTGTTGCTTTTATGATTGGCGTTGTTGCTGTTCGTTGTCCTGGTTGTTGTTGTTGTTGTCGTTGTTTTTTATGATTGGCGTTGTTGTTCGTTGTTGCTGTCATTGATGTTTTGTGGTTGCTGTCATTGTTGTTGTTGCTGTTGTTTTTATGATTGGCGTTGTTGTTGTTGTTGTTGTTGTTGGCGCGATCTAATTATAGCGTGATCATTTTAGCTGAGCCGTGTTCATTTCCGTTTCGCGGAGATTTTGTGTTGCCTGCCGGTGCGCTTGCCGACTGGCAAGTCGAGGAGCACTGCCTGAACACGGAGCATACCTCAATTGTTCGACGGCTGGCGCGCGCGGCCGTGGGATAATTGACGAGGCAGTGCTATCGACGTTCTGCCACGACGAAGACGAAGAAGCAGAAGAAGAACAAGAAGAAGGAGAAGAACGGGAGCAAGAAGGAAAAGAAGAACTGGTGGAACTACACCGTCTGGAAGCACACCGTCTGGCCCGAGATCGGTTGGATAGGTAGGGTCGTTTTTTCTGTCGCCGTCGTCGTCGTTTTCCTGTCTCGAACAAGTGGAACCGAGTGCGCAGAAAGAATAGGAACACAGTGAGTGGAACAGAGTGAGCAGAACGAATAGAAGGAGAAGCAAAAGACGAGCCGAAGAAGGAAAATATGAAGAGAACTGAAGAAAACGACGACGACAACAACAACGACAACAACGACAACGACCACGACAACAACAACAGCAACAACAACTACAACAACGACGACGACGACAATGACGACGATGACGAGGAGAACGACGACGATGACGAGAATGACGACGACGGGGGATTTCTACGATACGAAGTTTGCACGATACGCTCAAGCGGAGGGCGAAGAGCTGCGACGGCAGCGGATGACACGACAAAAATGATGAAACTGTACGAGGATGATGCCGGCGCCCCCCCCCACCACCACCGCCGCCGCCGCCACCGCCGCATCGTTGTATTATCATACGGCCGCCTACACAACCTGCACGCCCGTCTCGTGCATCCGCGCCCCCACAGAGACGCAACGGCGGCGTCACTGCTCTCAGCACTGCTGTTGCTGCTGCTACTACGATCAGTGGGTGGCGATGCTGATAGCGTGATTGCAATTTCCCGCAGGCCGGCTTCGACACAAGCTGGGGCTGTCTGCCGTTCGTTATCAAGCCGATCGTCATTCTCCATCGCATCGCGTAGTGGTTGTCGTATCTATCACACCATATGGATTGTGATGTCGCATCAATTCGTCGGTGTCATTACTAAGATTGTTGTTGTTGTTGTTGTTGTGGTCGTCGTCGTCGTCATCGTCGTTGTTGCTGTTGTGGTCGTTGTTGTTGTTGTTGTTGTTGTGGTGGTTGTTGTTGTTGTGGTGGTTGTTGTTGTTGTTGTTGTTGTTGTTGTGGTCGTCGTCGTGGTCGTCGTGGTCGTCGTCGTCGTCGTCGTTGTTGTTGTTGTTGTTGTTGTTGTTGTTGTTGTTGTTGTTGTTGTTGTTGTTGTTGTTGTTGTTGTTGTTGTTGTTGTTGTTGTTGTTGTTGTCGTTGTTGTTGTTGTGGTCGTCGTCGTCGTTGTTGTTGTTGTTGTTGTTGTTGTTGTTGTTGCTGTTGTTGTTGTTGCTGTTGTTGTTGTTGTCGTCGTCGGGGGCGGCGGCATCACCATTCCTCTGTCTTCATAAACATCATCAGCAGCAACACAAGCATTCTCAGCAGAAACAACAGTAGCAACAGCAGCCGCAGCAGCAGCAGCAACAGATGAAGGGATTGCGGCCCGTTCCCGTTTTCGTTTCTCTGCGTCGGTGAAAACATGACGAAAGCGACCGAGATAACCAAGATTGCTCCAAGTGATCGCCCGACGTCATCCTAATTGTATACCTAGGCAACAGTAGCAGTCAGCAGCAGCAATGGTAGAAATAGTACTAGTAGTAGAAATAATACATTTTTAGTAAATATATGTATTATGCAGTAAACGGATTTGCAGCCGCCGTCATGACTGGATGTTGAATTCGGCGCACGTTTTGTGATACTGAGACAGCAGGATGCGTTACGGAGCCGCTTTTCATCACCACCACCACCACCACAACATCAATGTGCTCGACTTCACTTGAGTCACTTGGCCAGCGACTCTCAAAAAAGTCTGAGCAGCAAAAAAAAACCAGCAACTGAACCAGCAACTTTGTCAGACAATTGAGAGAGCAGTACGACCAGAGCAAAGACTAATATTGGGGGGTGGTTGAAATTGTAAATAATCGAGTTTGACCGCCTCCATAACAATCAAACATAAGTGCTGCTTGTCAGTTAGTCGGTTGCTCTGATCGGTGAATAATACCTTCGTATAAAAAAATATTTTCTATAGAAAAAGTTTTGATTTTGGCCTCACTTGACTCGCAAATAGCCTAGAGCTGAGATGATGCTGATATCTTTAGAACAACACTTACGATAGCCGTCTTTTGCTCTCTCTCTCTCTCTCCCTTTCTTTCTCTCTTAGTTTGTTAGTCTTCAGTGAGATATGGTACTATGTTTGAGGTATCGTTTTGCAATTAGCGGCTACGTTTCGCGTAGTTTAACGCGCGTTTAAAGAAGTCTTGAAGCTGGGTCTGGTGGCAATGAATTGAGCAAGCGAGTCTGCTGCATGCTCCCACATCATGTAGGTTACCACTTCTCGGCCTTTAAATTGAGCAGAGAAAACAGCAAGACGAAAATGTGTTGCGCGTCATTCTCTTCTGCCGAGATTCAATTAAGAGCGGTTGTTGTTGTTGGTACACTTGGTACTTTCTGAAGGCGTCATGTCCTGCCAGTTCGGTAGGCCAACGGGTGTTAGAGAGGGCCTAGACGATACGCGATGAATAAGTGTATATATATATATATATAGAACCACTTTATGAAGTTAACTCACCTCCAAACGCAGATTTAGTGATGCTATCCATGGCAGTCTATCAAGCCTTAAACATTGCCAATAGGTGCAGGCGCAATTGCCACGACCGTAAGCATAAACGGTACCGTTGAGAGCCAGCGGCCATTCTGCCACAAGAATTGACAGAATGCTTTACGGCAAAGAGGATACTCTAGAATTAAAAACAACCTCCTCCTTATTTTTTTTCAATATAGACTGCGTTTCAAATGCACTAGTTGAGTAAATTCGTAGCAAAAATATGTACTATTTGAAGAACATTTTTTTGTGAAAACGAAATGTTTAAGTGGTTTTGTTTGATCGTTCATAGGAAGACATGAGCGGATGAGTGGCCGTTATTTTATCCAACTAACAGGTAAAGCCAGTAGTGCAAATCAATTGGCTACAAATTTACTGGTGGTGAGTTAATTCGCATAACAACCCATATTTTTATCACGTATAACTGTAAACCAAATTTGTAAATCTAAAAAATATTTAAGTTTTAAAAAGGTATGCGTTGCTCCGGGAACGAGCCCACAAGTGTTATAGTTACCGGTCAACTCCTCCTTCACTTCGTCCCATCGACAATTACGATTACCTTAATAGATTGGGTCGTTCTAGCCCAGGTCGTGCTCGAAACAGTTGACTTGCGAGGCACAACCCCTGTGTGCTTCGATGCATGGCCTCAAGTGTATGAATAAGTGTGTAAATGTATACATATAGGTGGAGATTACGTACAAATTGCAATACCGACTTTATTTCAGAAAAAAAAAATAGTTCTATACTATATCAAAGAAATTACAGAAACTTATTTAGGTCTCCGTGTATAATGTTCTGACACTAACCTAATTACAGCGCTACAATATAACATACACATGAGAAGCTTTTTAAACGAGGCACTCCTTTTAGGAAATAAGCACACGCATGCACAGTAAGGGTAGAAAAGAGATGATTTAATGATGCGGATTAACGGTTCGATAGCTCATGGACGGTTGACCAACTGTATGCACAAGGCTGTCATTATGCGAAAGTGCGTGCATTTTGCACTCAGAATGAAAATACTGGCGACGAATGCTTTTCGTGTGTCTAGCATAGGGCTACGAATGGCGTTCTGAAATATCAATACTTCATGTTGGACCTTTATGAAATAATTGGCACTAAATTAAATAAAATTAACCCAAGTGAATTGCTTTATGTGTAAGTAAAAAGGCATCGGTGTGTTTAGGAGTTAGTGGGTGAACCTGTAGGCGTACCAAGTGTATTGCAAATGGCTAGTTATTGCACAATGGCGTTGCTGTCCTTTTTTGAAAGAACTGTTTTTCTTTTTCCTACTATTTAGAGCACACATGTTTGCCTTCCTTTAGTACGTTTTGCTCCAAAAACAGTGGCACTCCATCAACTCGATAAGGGAGTCTGTGTAGAAGTGCTCTTTGTTCTAATGTCAACAAGATTATCATCTTCTCAACAAGATCATTCTGGATCTTTGAGAGCTTAACTTGGACTTATGAAATGGTACCCAAATGCAGTGATTAAACAACTTGTGAATCATTATGCTCGAGAGTAAAATCATATGTAAGATCATAACATTTTAACTACTACTACTATTTTGTACAGTTCTTTTGCGGTGCTCTGTGAATCTGCAAGCCCTCAGGGCGCTGTTTTTCACATGCTGCTGCAACTGCATTCTACTAAAAACCTTCTAATTCAATTCACCTGAAGCAATATTCGAACAGTGCATCGTTTAGAGCAGTACATCGCCGAATAGGATATTAGCAGCTTCTAGCAAATATAGTTAAAGAGGGCGTTTTTGCGGAGTTCTAGGTCACTAGTTCGTTCGTTATGTACGGCTGTATGTCAAAGTCTAAAAGGCCTTACGTACGAGGCGACCCTGTTATTGGGAGCCTTAACTAAAGAAAAGTCTCGAGAGAAAAAAAAGGAATTGAGGGAAGACGACTTTATGGCACGTTATTCTGCATGCTGCTCGAGCCTCGAGCGGCGTTTCTGTGTTGGCCGTGCTGGTGTGGACAACTTTTTTTTCGCGCATCACAGTGTTCAGATCGTGTGCTTTACCCTGATCACAACCATCATCTCGTTTGGTTTACTCTGACGACTATCATCATCGCGTGTGCTTTACCCGGATCAATCACTATCATAAAATTTGCTAGTTCATATGCTCGGCTTTAGCCGCTGCTCCATGTCGTTGCTCGGCGTGACCCGAGGTGCTTTAGGCAGACCGAGTATTGACACCCCTTGACCGGCTGGCCACGCAGACTACACACGACAAGCTCAGCGGCCCGACGTTGTCAGTAACACTTTCGAAATCTACAGGTTTCGAAAGGAAGGGGGACTTTGGCGAAACATCCGTTTGTCCGAAAGAGGCAGAATTGAGGGGTCTCGATTTCGACCAGTCTGACGGGAGCTCCAAGGCGCGCTCCACGGTTGGCATGTATGTATACTGGTCGAAAAGGCTGTGCTGTTCGCATGTCGTGGCTCGCGCCCCGGTCCTGGAATTTCGAGCATAACGAGATAACAGAAAATATGGTTTTATTTCATTTTGAAGTTACAGTGGAATATGAATATCTAACTACTCTTGGGCTTGTGAGGGGTGCTACCAATCGAGCTTATCCTCGAGGCAGCCCCTCATTGTACCCATAATTGCTGCCGCATTGCCGCGCTGAACCGCCAGAGATAGCCGCTGGAGTAGAAAGTCGAAAGCTCTTTTGTCCCCCGTCGTGAGTTCAATACGTTTGCCAATCTTCTGTAAAAGTGACCATGCCTCAGGGCCAGGTCCCCCTAGTGTCTCCAATACTAGTGGCACAAAAATGAACTCGAGAAAACGAGATAACATGCACGATGAAAACGAGATAACATGCATGACCTGAGTCACAGCGGTGTACTCAACTTGAGCTAAGTGATTAGACATCGAATCCCCAAATACGTCAATCAGATAACATTTGCTATGATTGAGTTGGCTGGTATCGTGATCGGCAAGCACACAGGCGATACGCCATACATGACACGCCCAGAACTGGATGAAATAGAAGACCGAGGAACAGTAGTTAGTTAGTTAAGTAACAAAATCCGTGCGTGGATGGTGACAGCCGAGAAGTTACCGAGCAAGATGGCTTAGTGGCAAAAGCCTTTGCCTTGCATTCGGAAGGGCTGGGTTCGAGACCCAGACCGGCCACTCCTAAATTGGTTTTCATGGTTCCCAATTTAAACAAGGTGAATGCCGGAGTGGATTGAAAAAATCGACGATCGACGATCGAAAAAAAAACGGGGAGCACAGATGTCTCAATAAAAAGAGATGGTGCATTACCATCCCCCCATGTAAAAATAAAAATTCAATGATTACAGGGTGGTGTCACGTGCGTGTCAAGCGTGCATCTCTAGCAGAGGACAACCACGAGACGAACCATATGGAACAAAATGTATGGCTACCTGCCTCCCTGCGTAGCGTGATCTGCTACATTTAAGCTTTCGTTAGATACTTGGGTGGAATTTCGTGTGTATACGCCTGCCTTTAGACAGTCTGTGATCAGCCAACGAATAGAATGCTTTCTGTGCGTCTAAATAATTTATGCAGGGCTGACTGATGCAAACAGCAATACCTATTCACATGCAGGCAGGTCGGTGTCACAACTCGCTTTTCATACCAGTACGCATCGTTGCATCATGGTATTGATTAAAATCTGCAAACCTTAAAGAAGGTAATTGCTGCTAAAAAGCTGGGATCGAACCCGCGACTCCTAGTGCCAGATTATCGGCTGTTTTGCCAACATCTTCTCGTCGAATGTCGGTTTCATCACTCACATGGGGTGCTCTGCTCGTGCTTTTACTTCACTTCTTCAGCCGCATAAGCAGATAAGATGGGAGTAGTACACGAAGTTATGAACAGAACAGTCACGTGATTTGTATGATATGAGACAATCTAGATTCGGCTACTCGAATCACGTATCCACTATGATCATAGTGCTAGGTGCGCGTACGTTAAGTAAGAAATAGAAAAAAAAAGTTTAAAGGGATCGTCTATAATTACTTATTAAATAAGATACTGCATAATAGAACGACGACATCAATATGTATGCGAAATGATATGCACGCTTGATGTTAGGCTCTAGTCAAAGTGAGGTCAGGATTTGTGTTGCAGGCTTATCAATGGTTGGGCCGAGCCGCCTTGTGATCTGTTTTGATAAGAACATGAAAAATGAACCACCGAATTTTCTCCAATCGGGCTTCGGTAACCCAAACAAAAGAGTAGTTGATGATGCGTTTACCTTTTAAGAATCATTTAGCATTTTACACGATTTGAGTGCGTTCTCAAATTAGGTGTAGCTAGTTAAATGTATAGACTGTTGTTATTAGCCGCTGCTAGCTTACGCGTCCAGCATAAAAGGCTATCGTTTAGAATCCGTTAGAGATAGATAATCTAGAAGAATACGTTAAGAAGCGCTTTTCGTGGGAGACAACAACGGGTAACTGCTTGACACTGGCTTACTATGGCAATTTTTTTAATCACTTTTTGCGTACGTCTGCGTTGTGGACATGTTTACAGATTTAAGCCGTTCCTAGAGGCTTTCGGTAGTCTGCTACAGAGTAGGGTAAACTTTCTTGGTCGAAACCGTCTGCTGAACGAGCTTAGTGACGTTTACGAACTGCTCGGTCCTCATCTAACCTTCATGGACTTGTCGGGCTGCGCGCTCGGTTCGGCGCATCCAATTCTCACATCGCTCATCTACATGCCCAAGTAAGTATAACCAACACATGCATAAGTATATATATATATATATATATATTATATATATATATATATATATATATATATATATATAATATATATACATATATATATATATATATATACTATACATATATATATATATATATATATATATTATAATAGCCCCTGATAATAAAAGGGTGACATGTGTATTTAGGTATACATGCCAAGCGAACAATAAATCAATATATTGTTTCTTTTTGTTAATTATATATATATAATACAAATTAACTTTGTTTCTTACAGTACTGGCAAATACACCTAAATATACTGAGATATTAGCACATCGAATCTGGTCAAATCTGATCAAATCATGATCCTGGCACACATATATATATATATATGACTATCGTTGTGTCCTCAAATCTGCGGGTCACTATCCGGACCACTCCTGGCGACTTGACGGAATGACCCTAACAGCTTTTGAGAGTGGGAGAACACTGTGACAGATTAGCCACGGAGGACTCACGTGCTGGTAATTTATTCCCGGAAAAGGCTGTCATCGGATGTACGGAAGCGCGGTAACGCTACAGCGACAACCCAACGTCTAGACGTTGCACTGATGTAGCCTGTCACTATGTTCACTAGACGACAATTGTTTACACCCCGCTATAAGGGAAGTAAATTCGGAGCCTCTCCCTCTCCTCTCTCTCTCTATATATATATATATATAGATATTTTTTTTATTTATTTGGTATTTACAGTACTGGCAAATACACCTAAATATACTGATATTAGCACATCAAATCTGGCCAATATGATCAAATCATGATCCTGGCACGATTCCTATAACGATGACCGAGCTTGTATATGCTGTAAGCAGTGCTTTGTGCCAGCCAGCCAGTCATCTAGCTATCTTGTGTGAATGACAGTTGTGCTGTCGGTTACTTTGTTGTTGTTGTTGGTGGTGGTGGTGGTGGACTTATTAAATGCTGAGTGGCAGTGGTTGGAAACCAACCGAAATCGACGTCGAACGTTATTCACTTAGCAAAGTGTTACTTGCTGAGATGGCACAGTCTTAGGCAGACGACTGTAAGTAACTACTTGCAACAGGAACACAACATTTCCCGTCCACCCGCACACAACACAGAGTCAGATCGGAAGGACATTGACATCGATCAAGGGCGCACTGCGCGGAATTCGGTGGCTCAGCGGACCTCAGCGCGAAGCCGGAAAGCTCGAACGAAAGGCGAAATGCTGAAAGCGACCGCGCTGTTCTAATGCGTCCGGCCATCGACGACCAGAAAAGACAGGGCTTGGCCAATCTTCTAGCGCTAAAGCGGGCCTCGTCAAACCGCCTCAGAGACAGCTGCTTCCTCTTCTTCCTTAGGCGGGCCGAACGGCAGGCATTGGCCGCCGCTTTGCTGCGACTGTCGCTTTCTATCAATACTGTAGGCGAATTATACAATACTTGTATCGCGCATGTCAGGCCACAGTTGAGACGACGCTTTTCCGCTGGTTTAGATGATCGTATTATGTGTGAGGTTTTGCGTATTCGCATGCGTGGCTGACCCCGGCTGATATTTGTATTTGAATTTGCTCGATGTAGTACACCTCAAATATATGCCGAACAACCAAATGCAAATATTTGGTCTTAACCACGCAATCGAACACATACAGAAGGCCATAGACGGCGAACCTGCACCTGGTCTCGACGCTGGCCGCCCCATAAAGCTGCGTGCGTTGACAGGGCCCCATATAAATATATATATATATATATATATATATATATATAAAGAGATATGGGGGAAGAAAGATAGAGGGTGTTCCCACAATGGCGCAAAATGTAAATTCTAAATTACATGCAGTTTCTTCTATGTAAAACTGTTTTTGTTGGAACCACATGTCTTTGAGATCCATACACCTCATTTGAGAGGCGAAAAACTGGGTTTTCACGACCCTATACCGGGCACCATTGACTGTTCTTTCATTGACCATTAACATTGCCGGCACCGATTTTGAAGAAAAATTATCAAATGATTTATATAGTTCACGATATACACCAAACAGCAACACGTTTAGAATGCATTTTTCTTATGAAACTCATGTGAGTTTTTGTTCACTCCAAATGCGACAAATTTGCTTTATTACGAAGGCACCATTGCGAAAACAGGCATCATCTTTTAAATTTATTTTGTTGGAAAACTCACATTAATTTAGTTACAATAATAAACTTTAAAAATAAAATTGTTGTACTGAATAGATATATTTTTTTAATAGTGACGGACCATCGAACTGTTTAAAGTTTGACTGCAGAAGTTGCGTCAAATTTAATTTTCTGCTCTTCCTAGATGCGTATGAGCTATACAATATAGCATCATAAAGAAAACAAATATACATATGTCTGATATGTCTGATACGACAAACATCAACAAGGATTGTCTATTGCGTTGAGAATATATGAGCAAAACGCTTGTCCAAAAATGCAACAGATCATCAGTGTTTATATTTGTATATATATACAAATTGTCGGAATATGCAATTAAACATACATTTTGATTGCGCATTCCAGCAGTGGACTGTTTTTCAGGCAACAATGTGTCGTTTATTAATTAACCACCTACAGCCAAGTCATCATGACAAGTAGCTGAGTTTTGTTTCCTTATTTCGCGACTACGTAACAAGTGTATGAGTTTTCTTTTTCATGAGGTAATCAATACTTTATTTTTAAGCCATTTTGCGGCGCATCGGCGTCTGATGGAAACCTTAGATAGGAATGTCTTACTTTGGCGACTGTTCTCGAATTTGATACTTTAAGAAGGCAGGGTGTCAAGATACTAAGAGTTTAAATGTGTTAGCAACATATATCTTCAATTGAGGAAGAGGCTTTCAACACTTGTGTGTGCCACTTTTTATCACAAAAAAACGGACTAAATAATGCCAAATTTAGTTTCTGTAAGACTAGAGCTTACTAAAAAGTATGTAAATTAGGTTGTTCATAAACTCCTCATCAACCAAGTCAGGTACACGTAAACTATCCGAAAATCAAACTGCTGATTTTGCTGACCCAAGTCTACATGACGCTGCCTGTTTCTGCTCAGCAAAGAAAATTACTTTTTCTCTGCACTGTTCGTGTGTCTATCTATCTGCAAAACTAGGTGTTCGCGAACTTTGTTAAAGCAGCCGATATGGGCCTGAGTTCTTGTTGAACATCATCACATGTAATAAAACATGGTGCTTCCAATATTACGACGAAGAGTCATTCAGTCGAATTGTCATATTAGGTTACGGAATTACGTGGAATTGTTTTTTGCGTTTATATATATCATACTGGTCTACCTGAAGTGGACTAGCTAATTGCATCTGCTTCCTCTTTTCCTCTCTTAAACGCCTCTGTCATGATACGCGTTTGAGGATGAGCGCTAGCGGATTCCACTCGATATCAAAAGAGACCCAGAAGATTACCGCATACTAAGCAGTGAGCGATATGAGAATTTACGCATACCTCTAGTCGTAGCTCTAGTAGTAGTAGTAGTAGTAGTAGTAGTCAGCACCAGCAGCACTGATTTCTCCCATGTACCCCTCTTATTCCTCTTCTCCGTGCCCCAGTTCCTACCTAGAGAGAGAGCTAGAGAGAGAGTGTGCCTATAAAGCTTACACAGCTGAACATCTAAGGAATCAGGCAAAAACAGTTGGCGTCGTCATTCACCGCGGCGCGCCAGCCAAAATTCCCATCAGAGTTGTGTAGTCTTTTTAATAACTAATTCAATCAGGCCGAGTCAAAAGGCCAAAGTGCGCCTCCTGGCTCTTCTGGCTGCCGCGTCAGCAGACCCACCGCTGTTCCGTGGGCCCGACACCGCGCCGCTTAGCGGGTCCCCGGCGGTCATCTCAACGACACTTAAGCTACGACCGACGCAACGTCGGTTCCGCTCTCTAGCTCTGTGATCTGTCCTTAAATAGCCCGTCGTCGAGGCAGCGCCAGGGGCAGCAGCAGAAGTAGCAGCCGCCCGCCGCATCAGACCCTTCTTTATCTATGTGTACGACGGCTGGAGGAATCATTGCCCGCGTTCCCGTCGGCCGGCCTGCCCGCGCACTCGCTGTTACGCACCTCTATCTCTTTCGGTGCTCTTCGCTGCTCCCGCTGCTGGCGGCACGAGGTGAGACCAGACACGGACGGGCCCTTATTTATTTATCCACCTATCTATCTATGCCTTAGCTGTGAGAGCGTGTGAGAGGGCTAAAAGCGGAACTCAGCGGTTAATTGCACCCACCCCGCCCGTTGCCACAGCCTAGCTATTCCTGCCTGGTGCTGCTGCTGCTGCAGCCGTCGGACTCTTCGTCCCACACACGTAAACACGACCAACGACCGGCTAACGCATTGCGGGGCACGTTAGGCAAGCCCGCTCATCAGGAGTCTGGGATTCGGTATTGTTATTGTTGTTATCATTGTTGTTGTTGTTGTTGTTGTTGTTGCTGCTGCTGCTGCTGTTGTTGCGTTGTTGTGGTCGTTGTTTGAACGCACCCCTTCGTCGTATCCTCCTATATCTGCCTTCATCATCACCACCATCTTCGTCGTGGTCGTCGTTATCGTCGTCGTCGTCGATGTCCCAAGGGATTAGCAAAATGAGCTCAAAAGGCAGCAGTAGGGCGATCGCGACTTGAGAGGCTGACGGCAATGAAAATTAGGGTTGCTCAATTGCTCTTGAGCCGAGCAACGTCAAAAATGCTTATGTCAACCGTCGTCTCTGTCGCTCACCTACGTTGGCCATCTGATGCGTTGCCTCTTCTTCTTCTTCTTCTGGCATTAAAGTAAAGTTCCTTTTTGAAGTACCTGTCTGCTCCTGCAGCAAGCAGCAGTGACAGCGGTCGCCAGCAACAACCATTTTAAAGAGACTACAGCCGCACCACTAGAGCGTATGTGTATGGGCAGATTGTGGAGCGTCCCTGTGCCATACCACAAGTACCACTAGTTGGTTGTATTTGTCAACCCACATATGGTTTCAGTATTCATTCATTCGTGATTTATTCACCATAGAATCAGGTAGCTACCTTTATAACACAACAGTGCAGTCTTACATTACATGGCTCCAATAGAAGAGTAATCGGGACTGCGCTTAACAACCCCGGACTGATGGAGTCCGGAGATGTGGCCGGCGCCCTCTGTGTTATGGGTCGTAATAGCCATGTACGCACATTGGTCAAATGTCACGCATTTATTTTCTGGCCAATAGATACTTAGTAACTGCGTGTGGTATGTGCATACAAGTAAACTAGTAACGGTATAACAAGGAAGAATTGTTATTTGTGGTATTTTTTATTTTTTTATTGTGTAATGTTCTTTTTTTTGACATTGCGACTCACATAATATTTTAAACTCACCGATCTTGACTCTTTTTGACAGTTTTCAAGGATATTAAACTTAAGAAAATAATAGTGCTATGGTGCCTGCTAGCAGTATCAATTATGATGATCGTAATATGTGCAATTTAGACGAGGTAACTATAAATTCTTGTGTTCAAGTTAAATTACGCAAACCGCAAAAACACCGCATGCCAAAGCACTTGGAGAGGGTTGATCAAGTTTTCTAGACTCATGTCTAAACTTTGTGTAATCATCATGCAGCAGTTGTGTAGTGTGCTGCATAGAGGAAGCCTTTAACGATCAATCACGTGGTTAGCAAAATATCTAAGTCTTACAAAAATTACACTTAGAACATATAATGAATATTTACAAGCTTTCCTAAAAATTAGTCGCACAATTTTCTTTAGTCAGGCAAAAGTGAATTTTTAAATATTTCTCATTACTTATAATTAATAGCGTCCCGGGTTGTTTACAAGCAGCAGCAATAATTGTTCTTGTGACAAATCTCGATGAGAACAACTGAGCACATGCCTGAGGGGACGTACCTCTAATAAACGTAATATTATTACTTTTATTATTACGGTTGTAATTGCAGTTTACATTATTTCACAATTGTAAACTGTTAATACACGTGCAGTCAATAGGTTCCAAAGCACGACAAGTTTGTATGTAATGGCATTTATTAAAGATGCAGCGTTACCCCTAAGCATAGCCAGTGACATTATCAGCCTCAGCGACTGGCTCTTCTGCTGTTCACTAGAAAATAACAAATTGTGAAGACAAGATGCCTGAACGCACAAACAACCGTTATCATTAATGGGTAATGTGGGCTTCGACACTGGCAGTTTGGGGTCCTGTGTAATAGACACTATCTGCTAATACCTTCGGCACATGCTAGTTGGTCTGGGTCTGGGAAAACGGCTCTCTTCGTATTTTCTATGTAGCTCTTGCCTTTGTTCATTGAACCATATATACCTAAACACCGTGAGATTTACCATATCATCTTCTCTATTGTCATAAATTACACAGTCCGGTAAAACCGACTTTCGGATACGGTGCAGGTACTGTTAAAAACAGGCACAGACACCTGGGCTAAATTGTAGGTCATCTCACCGCGAGACCTTTCGTAAATCAGGCAGTAGTCTTGTTGACCATCCGCATTTTCTGAGTTCTCTTGCGATTCTTAAGGGCGCTTAGTTCGTACATGTCTGCGTCATGTCTTTGTCCGGAGATCTTCTATTTCTTCGTTACCTGAGGTGAACAAGTACCTTTATTTGAAAGTCTCACGGTACTAATAAGTAGTCTGGCTAGAACAAACGCTGCAATTGTTGTCACCGCTCTATAGGCTCTACAGTCGCATATTGCCAGTAGTCTCTGAGTGCTCCAAAGCAGATGTCGCATGCGGGCTCCATTGTCCATGACCGGCCTTCCCCCGTCTCTGACTGGCGACGCATTAGCACCTTCAGGTCCACCACGGAGGCTAGCCATCTTTTGCTCTCCCTTTACGTGGACCGCCTGCTACGGAAAATCTATTGGCGGTCTGCCGACCGGTCGTTCTTCTCCAGCCGCCTTGTGAGTCGGTGGGCTATATCGCCTCCAATGTCCTCGTAATAGCACCTGGCCTCTAATAGTGGCCTCAGTAATAGCACAACCCCGGCTCGCCTCCTCGCGCTGTTGAGAAGCCTACCTTCAGCAGCATTTTGCCTGCCGCCTGCCGAATCTGATACAGCCTTTCGTTTGCGGGAGCTTTAATAGCCTCGCGGGGAACATAGTCTCAAATTGGCGCTCCGTGCAAGCTGCACACTTCACCTGTACGGAAAAATCCTGCTCTTCTGCCGGTATGACTGGGCATTCCGCGAATCGTGCCTCCATGATCCGTACCGTTCTGCTCTCCCGTCGGTCTATAGTGATCTTGTTTTACTTTCAGTTTTTTTACCGCAAGGCGGTATCCTGTTTTTGATTCGATTGGGTGTTTGATTTGATCTTCCTTTAGTGTTATCTTTCACCTATATTAGCATTAGCTGTCTATTGTATGTTGGCATTTAGCCTCTTTGTAGGCCTGGGCGCATTTGTTAAGCAGCTCGCTCTCTCTCTGGCTGAGGCGCCGACCGATGACCCTTATATAAGCTCTACGGGTCACTACGCATAGTTTTATTTCCTCCGCAATTTCTTGCTTCCACCAGTACTAGCGGGGGTAGACTACTCCTTGGTGCTGCGGTCGCCCGCGGTAGTACCTCAGTGCCTTCTCTGGAGTCGCAGTCACCAATCTGTTCGAATATTCTTCATCTATTGCGAATCTTCCGGTGTAGTGTCTCCAAATTAGGCAGCCGCCGCCGCTGCTCTATGGCCGTCGTCTGTTTGCCGTGGGATATTTATCTGCTCCGATCGTCCTGGGCAAGCTATTGAATAGTCTGTTCTTGCTGCATCTAAAGATCGTAGGTATGCACCCTTCGTTAACAACTATAAGTTCCATCCTGTACATCTACTATACTGACTATCAGCCTATTCGCGTCTTGTTTTCATTCCCCTTCCAACTGGCATTCAATTGTAGATTTCGCAAGGTCTTCCAGAATGTTATGGAGGTCTTCTATGCTCATATATATGATGACGCATAGCGGCTAAAAATGAACGCACCATCCGGTAGCCCTACTCTAGGTCGCACTCTCTCTTCGTAGCATTCCGCGTGTCTTGACATCCGTTTGTCAATCTGCAACTAAGATATACGTGTCGCTTTGTTCATCCAACAGCCTCTGTCGGTATTTTGCTAATGTTCGATTTGGCTCACCAATTGGAGCTACTCATGTTGATCTGGAGGAATCTCATTGTCTTGTTACGCCTTACTCTGTCTTTTAATTTTATGAGCTGCATTTAGTAAAGTTACGTCAGCTTCCGGTTTGGGTTAAAATTGATTTGGAATCACCAGCGCAGTGATGGCTGCCTGCAGCCCCTCTGCGGTTACCGTCGTCAATGCCGCTCAGTCCAGAGATGTTTTATTCCTTGATTTAATTCTTTGTTCCCTGATTTAATCCGCATCTCAATGGCGCCTTCATTACTGTTTCGTGTTCTCAGTTTCGATGATTTGGGCTTTGTTGTTAGTATGATTCATGAATATATTTACTCGTTTGCAATTTTGCTTCTCGTGTCCTTTACTATATACAAGGAACCGCATGTCTGCATGTTTTCGAATATGTTCAGTTTCGCCATAGCAATGTCATCTCTTTTCCTTTATTATTGTCTTCTTTACAGTCCTTGGCAATATGTCCACCCTTCGGGCAGTTGAAACAGCGGGGAAGGCTTAGTCACTTGCTCAACCTTCTTCCTTCCTGATAATCCGCAATGCTGGAAAGTGAACCTCCACTTTTTTCCTATGTCCACATTCTTTTCACACTCGTCATTCTCGAAAACCGTTTTGTCTTCCTGTCCTCTGCAATAATGGCCTCGCTGCTGCTGGTCACCTGTGATATATTGAATGCTTGCCAGGTCATAAAGGAACGGCTCTGCCCTCTTGCTGCGATCTCATTCGAAGTCGACGACATGTTTTCGACTTTGCGATAGCCGACTCTATGCAGGTCTTTAAGTTAAACGAACAATAATCACATAAGAGTGAAATATCATCTAGAATTCGGACTCGTTGCATGTAAACAAGGCCGAATATGAACTGCTGTCGTCTGATGACAGTAGCCGTTAGGTCTGTAATTTTTGCAGCAATTGTTTTGCAGTATATATATATATATATATATATATATATATATATATGGTTAAAGTGTCAGATCACCCAGCGACTATTCAGAAGGAAAGAGAACGAGGGTGGTGAAATTGCAGGAATCATATTTCCTCAGAAAGACGAAGGCTGAAAAGAAGCGCAGCAGCTTCGATTTGTGGGGTCCCATTGACAGCGTGTGCTGCTTCGCTCTCCGTCCGTCGTCCGTCCATGGAGGCTCTCAAACAAGTTCGGAAAGATCCTCGTAGAAAATGACGTCGAGTTGAATTTCGCCTCGCTTGGTCAGCACTTCCATTTCCTCAAAAAAAACCCTTCTAGCAGTACTTGGCCCGACATTCGTTGGTATATATGTGTATATGCATATGTATGTATATACACACATATATATATATATATATATATATATATTACCTGTTCACGCCTCAGTCTTTTTTTTGGCCGTTGCGCTATGCGCGTATGTTCGTTTCCCTCCCCACTCTCCCGGTGTAGGGCGGTGGGCGTCTGAGAAATCTTCGAACCTGACAGTCGACTTGAATCGGTCGCTGTCGTGTTTTCTCCCCTTTGCCTATGGCCCGATGAGATGGGTGTATTTCGCTAAATTTTGTCTTGTTCTTATCTCTGCCATATCATTTTCTGATCTACTGAGTAGTCTTAGTTAGACATTCGAGCTTCGCTCGTTACAGGCAAGAAGAACAGTTATAACAATATAGTGACGGGTACGTTTGTTAATAGCAAGATAGAGACGGGTACGTTCATTCTTTCCGTTGTTCCTTCTTTGCGAAGGTACCTACCTATATCGGTTATGAGCAGAACAATGCCTGGTAGCGTAATTGTGCGATGCAACGGCCGGGGTATTATGCTATGATCGATTCCAGCCGAAAAACCAGTTATCTAATACATTGCTACATTTTGAGCAGAGATTGTGGCCTCTCTTGGCGACAGGTTCAGCAATATCTGCTACTTACCCGCTCGGCCGTCGTATAAGCCGAACAGCTATAACTCCAAGCCATGCTGTCATGATGTCAATGATGGACAAGCGACTTAACATCTGTTGCATATGTGCCTTAACCGAAATTGCAAATTCTAGCGCTGAAACGTACTTGGAGTGTTTAGCGATTTGATGATTCACTGGCGGTCGACAATATGAAAGTAAAAAATCGTTCCAGTTTGTCTGTGGAAATCGAAACCGTTACCACTCAATGCACTAGAGAAAAGCAACAACAGCAGCAACAACAACAATAAAATAACGACAACAAAAGCTGGAGCAATAACAACAACAACAAGGAAAGCTGGAGCAATAACTATAACAACAACAGCGTTTGCAAGGAAAAGCTGCAATAAGTTTGTGATATGGCCCAGTCATCTCGTCGGGAAGTGCATGGAGGCAGTGAGGAACGAAGGCAACAAAAATGGTCCCACCTTAACGACCGCAACACGCGGGCACGATGTCGGCGGATTAATTGCGCCTCGAGGTTCTTCGAAAAAGGAGCTTATTACTAAAAGGCCAACTAAAATGTGCTACAAGTGGTAATTGCTTCTATCCACCAGAGACACATAAAGAGGAGATGCTCCCTTTCGAAAGAAGAAGAAGAAGCCAGTGTTACCTCTAGAAGAGCAACGCTCTTGCAGTCTCCTCCTGGCTCTAATACACGGGATTTCTCGCGTTTACTAATTACCACTGGTACCGCTGTTGCAGAATTGGCAATCATCTGGCACCGCGCCTCATTTCCTTGCCTAGGCGCTCTTTAACGACCCGCTACTATTTAAACAAAATGATTTTCCTACTCGCTACGAGTAAATGAGTTCTCTCTCTCTCTCTCTCTCCTCTACTCCTCTCTCTCTCTCTCTCTCTCTCTCTCTTGTTCTTTCTGGCTCTCAATACATTGCAAACGACTGTTGTGCCTCGGTGGAAGCACACACTTCGGAAGCCGACATTTGGTATTTTAAGCCATCTGAGAGGTGACGCTGTGGTTGTGTGTGGTACACTAATAGGATATCTCGTTAGGTGATATGGTGCCGGACAGCGAACCTTCGCGTTCGTTGGTGCTTACTTGTGTATTTTAAGAAACGAAATTTGGCGAACAAAACAAAGCTTTCTTAATTTATACATGTCTGTTGGATATATATATTTATATATATATATATATATATATATATATATATATATATATATATATACAGGGTGTTCCTATTTGTGTGTCCAAAACGCTAGGGTATGGTCAAACTCGGTGAGAAAATCATGTTTGCCAATGGGTGGAAGCCGGGAAAACGTTTTGTTTAGGATTGAGGATGAAATTTATAAAAGCAGTTATTCTGCCTTTTTCTCCTACATAGTTGTGCAAAATCTACGTTTGCGGGAGAACCAGTCAACGCACAAAGGAACCGATCATACCGGCGTGTTTGGCGGAAAATTCACAATAAAGTATACATTACTAGCTTGCGTAGCAAAAAGCGAATAGCCAGATTAAGGAAAGTCATAAAAAGTCAAAATGTTACGTTAACGCTTTTTTTGTGCAACATCGTAATTTTTTCCATTACGACCGAAAATGTACGTTCAAAAGACTACTCTCAGGCAATAGCAAATTTAATGCCCACTACATTCGTGTAGTGGGCAAACAAAGTGATGGTGCTGCGTTACGTAGTTGCCAAGTAACTAAGCTTTTTCGACAGTCATATCGAAAGCGAAGGCATGCATACCTGCATAGGGTGTATGAGAAAGTTATGTACGTATTTTGAGGTTTGGTAGAACTCAGCAAGAGAATAATTTTTTCTAATGGAAAGAGGGGGCGGAAACGTCTTGGCAAAATGCTACGGTTCTGAACGTGAAAACTTCAACGTGAAACATAACAACTATGACTGTCGAAAAAGCTTAGTCACTTGGCAAATACGTAACGCAGCACCATCACTTTGGTACGAATGTAGTGGGCATTAAATTTGCTATTGCCTGAGAATTGTCATTTGGACGTGCATTTTTGGTCGTAATGGAAAAAATGACGATGTTGCACAAAAAAGCGTTAACGTAACATTTCGACTTTTATGACTTTCCTTAATCTGACTATTCGCTTTTTGCTACGCAAGCTAGTAATGTATACTTTATTGTGCAGAATTTTCCGCCAAACACGCCGGTATGATCGTTTCCTTTGTGCGTTGACTGGTTCTCCCGCAAACGTAGATTTTGCACAACTATGTAGAAGAAAAAAGGCAGAATAACTGCTTTTATAAATTTCATCCTCACTCCTAAACAAAACGTTTTCCCGGCTTCCACCCATTGGCAAAAATGATTTTCTCACCGAGTTTGACCATACCCTAGCGTTTTGGACACACAAATAGGAACACCCTTATATATATTTATATGAATATATATATATATATATATATATATAACGTGTATTTCTTACTACGAGGCTATCGCAGTTGATTTATGTATGCGTTTGTGTGCAATGTGTTTATTCCTAGGCTAGTATGCACTTACCTGTTTGCAGTAATGACATTTCCCATGAATTGCTACGATGGTTTCTCTGTATTTGGCCGGGATGCTGTAGTACCTTGAACCTAGGTTCCGACCGCAGAAGCGATATTCTACACATGCGCTCACTTTTCACACTCTAGACGATTGTGGGACCGATGACGTAGATCACACGCATGCCCTCGAGGGGTATGAGGCAGACGGCCCCGAATCTCAACTAGACGTACAGAGCAGGACGATGAAAGATTTACTTTCATGGATGCTCTGCTCGAAGTAGGCAGACTGAGACCCGGGGGCAAATTTTGTGGAGGCCGGTACGAGGACGAAGTCGAACATGAAGGAACAGAGGTGGCAGCCCGTAAAATAATAAACAAGTCGATTGACGTGTAAAGGACTCGCTGTTGTTGTCGTTGCTTTGAACGCCGTTGAATGAAATGTCATTCATTCAACGCTATTTTTACCGAGAGGTGTCTTTTGGTAGGCCTGACCGAAGTACCTAATCTACTTGTTAACATGTAATGACGCTGTCTGCTTCAAAATCTGATCTGTTTCGTCTGGCATCGCCGGAACCGCATTCACCTACGGGTGATTCATACAGGTTTACCCAGATCACTTCGGGACACCACCGAGTATGATCGAGTACCTCAGCGATATTCTACACATTCGCTCACTTTTCACACTCTAGACTCTGATCCTCACGAACATATAGCATCAATCAGCCCCAAATCGCGACAATAGCTTAGCGTGGGTCATCACATGTACATGCAAACTTATGAATTGTGTGTGTAGTTCTGATTCGCTGATGATTGATTGATTCATTAACTCATTAACTATTGACTAATTGCAGCTTGCTCTGTCTGGTGATGAGCGGGTGTCGTCTAAACGATGATTCGCTACTTCGAATCACACTGCCGCTATCTATGCTGTCGTCCACGTGTTCTCCGCATCGGGGTCTCCAGCGACTGATCATGTTGGATATCTCGCACAACCCGCTGGTTACCGAACGCAGCCTACCGAAGATCAAGGCGTTTCGCTGCTTGCGCAAAATTAATGTCGCCGGCACAGGTTTCTGCCCAGAGGCTAGGCAGCTCAGCAGCGACCGTAAAAGCAGCGGCAGCAGCAACAGCAGAACCAGCAGCAGCAACAACAACAACGATTCGAGTCGAGATTGTGGCAACAATAATAACAGCCGTGACGGCGAACGACACACAGCAGCAGCAGCATTAGCCGATCAGCTGCGAACGTATGGCCTCACCGAAATGGCGCCTATCACCATCGCAAACAACGGCTGGATACAGGAAAGCGGACTATGGGACCGTTGGGTGCAAGCGTTTCCCGGACCCAGCTTGCCGCCGAAGAAGCGATTTCGGCTAGTTTAACACACATGTATATCTTTATATTTATATGCCATGTATGTGTGTATAGGCGTATATGCATATACATGCACGCAATTGTGTCCTAGTGTATATCTAATCACTATAAGTATATATATATATATATATATATATATAGTATGTCTAATCACTATAAGTGTATATATATATATATATATTATTGATTGATTTATTCGCTTGATAGGTGTGTGTACACATATCAAGCGAATAAATATATATATATATATATATATACAGATATACATTGTGCGGGTATCTAAATGCATATAGAATGTTCTCAGTCTGGGCGTACATTGGTGTCTATTGTAAAAGTTCCTACTGGACCTTGCGTCATTTATCGTCTTGACAGAAACCTACCTACCGGCACGTATACGAAATTGATGACGACGTTTTTAAGCTGGAGAGGAGAGTGCAGATGTGGAGAACGTCGGGGGGGGGGGGGGGGGGGGGGGAGAGGGGTGGTTCGTTACGCATGGCAGATCCAGCCGTCCATCTCTTGCGCACAATGCGGTTGTTTCGGCCCCGCATCGGATCGAGGCTGCGGCGCTGCGTATCGCTTCACGTCGCGTCCCATGGAAAATAAATGGAATGCTATTTTACTCACAGGCTAGTATATTTTGAGCACTACTACTACTACTAGTTTTTAAGTATTGTTTCTTGGCTAAACGATCACATCGCATCGACATCTGTAACAATAACAGTAGCCTGGATGCTAGCACAAAAGGAATAGCATCACCGCACGCGTGAATAACGGTAAGGAAATAGCAATAAATGATGATTGTGTCCTAGCAATTAATCAAAAGTTAGCAGAAGAATATGCGTATTCTTCTAATGTGTGCGTATTTTTCGTGTTGGACACTATCTCGGCGATATTCCCTACGCATCATACAATTGTATAGACGGTGTTGTATAGACGTGCGAAGACGTAAATGCAATGGATTCTGAGCAGGACATTATTGACTTTAGTGCCATATGCAAGGATTGTCTAATGGAGCTTTGCTGCTAAGCAAGACGTGGCCCAAAATCGCTGTCTTAATTTAACAAATATACAAATAGGTTTCCAGATCAGGGAAAGTAGGACATGCGTAATTGCGATCTGTGACGATTGAATATAATATGGTGTCCTTCCCGTTATCAAATCGTTAGTTTCATAACTTACTTACTTTCAGTGAGTTTTGTAGTACACCGCAGCATGGGCATGAAACTTCCAGGGGCGTGGTATATTTAAGAACAACCCGTAGAATCATATATCGTTAAACCCGTTAGAGTTAAGCTCGCTTTGCTGTTTTCGCAACGACGAGAGCAGGAACTATGCTCTCGTCTGGCTTGTCTGACAATATGATAAGGTAAGGACGTCCTTAATGTTGTGGTCATTCCATAATCAATGTCGGCATATGCGTTATGAGCTTAACATACATTTATTTGGGCAATACTGCTATGAGCAGTATTGCCCAAATAATCTGGCATCTGTGGCATTCGTCTTCTTTCGTTGGCGCTTTGGTAGTCGCTAAACTGGTGTGACAGAACTCGTGTAAACCGGCAGCTCAATTCTGGACCTTGGAATGAATAATGTTGTCTCTAATACTCGACGACTGCAAACCAGAGAGAAGGATAGAGCGAGATAGAGCTGGTCATGCCATGAAACGTCATGCACACGATTATCTTGCCGCATCTCGAGACACTCCAGAGTGCAACAACAAGTAGATACCTAATATAGACCTAATATAACCTATAGATAGTAGTTTTCTCTATTCGGTATCATCTTGGCCAAGCTTGGCCTACCATGGGAACCACACGAACCTCGGTCGAGGGAAGGCACCGACATCATTAGCGTATGCCTATCCGTCTTAATGAGTCAAGCTAACTTTCCTCGGCAAACGCTAGTTTTGATAAACACGTCGCATATATACAGAATGCTCTTGTTAAATTGGCAGAAAAGTAGATCGCTCTCTTATAAACCTACCTATATGAAAACAGATATTTAAATGTTTGTTTACGTATTTGTAGATGTATCTCCTAACACACGTGCTTATGTGGTATAATCTCCGTTTACTCTGATGACCGTTTTGATTTGAGGCCTAACTGCTCACAAGCCCGTTTCAGAATATTCTTATCGACACGCGCTTAGTAGAGACAGTAAATTGAAGATATACCTCACGGTGAGTTCCAAGCCCGTAGGGGACGGAAGATGGTCTAGAATTAAAAGCAACCTCCATATAAAAATGTTTTTAATTCTAGTAGAGACAGTTTGCAAGTCGATGTTGTCATATCGATATTTGGTATGCCGTCGCTTACTCACGCCCCTTAGATAATAATCTAACGTACTTAAATATGAGTCGTTAGGCGACCACGAGCTTGTATGCTCGTGTTCTGCACCAACCACTCTTGGATAAAATGGCGCGCTGTCTTGCGGAAAAACGAATGGGCCATAGTTTGACAGAATATCTAGCCAAAGTTTCACCACACTCTTTAAACTGTAGTGCATGCAGATATACTTATTTTTACGGTTTGATCTTTTTGTAGAAAGGGTCGTAACAGCTTCTTCACTAGAGAGAATATTTGTACTAGAATACTAGTACTACTATGCACATAGGCTGGAACGAGGATTTTTTTTGGATCATGGGCAAACCAGGAACTGCTCCCGCGTTTGATTCCTGCGTCCGCTGTGGATACGTTCCTATAAGAACGGAATCGAAAGCAGCCTGGTGCTTCATGCTTAGGCAAATTCGACAACAAGCTGCACCGAATAAGTCTATTGGTTTTGTTGGCCACAGAGAAATAATGCCTGATCCCTATGGCAGTTAACTAGTATCTGAGATTTTGAAAATTCCGTGAACAATCCGACTACATGGTACCCCAGCCCAAGCGAAATATGTGTATTTTTCTATGTATGGGATACTCATAAGCATAGTGCAATTCTTGAAGGGGTCGTAGAACTCGGTAACATAATTTTTTCTCAAATTGAATAGGGCAGAAATGTTTTGTTTAGAAGTGATAACAAAACGTCATTTTTATACTGATGCCGCTAGTCGAATATAACTCCACAAACAAGCGTGTGGTTGCAAAGGAGTTCGATGGGGAAACTAAGCATACCAGCATGTTTGGGAAATAAATTCCTCTGAAACATCCAACATTGCCTAGCAAAAAGAATTTTGCAATTATTGAGATTGTGTGACGTCTTGTTTTTTAGCTTTCGCGCTAAATATCTTACACATTTGCCATTACGGTAATTATCAACAGACTTTCAGGAAAATGCCCTTGAGGCGTGTATATAGAGTGGTTGCAGATATTTTGTTGCGCGCGCTTAAATATGCCAAGCATGGCTATAAGTGCTCTAGTAGCGATTTATGCTCTGAAAACCAGGTCCTCGTGGAAATTGCCGAGATTCTCCTACGTGAATGACACTCCTTAAATGGCCTCAGAGAAAGAAGTCCAGACTTGACAATTGATAAAGCTAGCCATAATCATACCTGTATGCATGCACTACCTTCCGATATGTTCACTGGAAAACGTTAGGTAACAAAATCCGAACCAGCATTGATTTTGTATCAAATTTATATACTATTATATATAAGTAGATTAAAAGAAAATAAAAAAATAAATATATATATATATATATATATATATATGTCAAAGCAATACTCTTTACAGGGCGAAAGAGGATCCGTCCGCTCACGTTACAGCTCGGCGGCCAAAACATTAAAATGGTAAAGGAAGCCCGCTACCTAGGGGTCACACTGGATACAACGATGAATGGCCTCAGCCACATAAAAAAGGCAACGACAAAAGCAGCCAGGGCAGTGTGTGCTATAGCTACGATTCTGCCGAACATCCATGGCGCCCGGGTTCGCTACAAGCAAGGGAATTGCTAATGACGGTTGCGGAATCAATATCGTTATTTGGAGCGCCAGTGTGGGTAAGGGCGACTCTCAAGACGAAGAAAGCGAAGCAGATGCTACGAAGGATCCTGAGGGTAGCAGCCCTGAGGGTAATCCAGGAGTATCGCAAAGTCAGAATGAATGCTGCTCTGGTGCTGGCAGGGTCGATCCCCTGGGATCTCAAGGCACCCGAAAAGAAGCGATTATGGGACTTGGGTGCCCCTACGCAGACGGAAAAAGACAGGGAGAGAAATGTCACAATTGATTGCATGGATAGAGAGGTCAGGTTGCGACCTCACCTATCACCTCACCCAGAATCTCACAGGACACGGGAACGTCAACTCGTACTTGTTCCGAATTGGAAAGGCCCCGTCGGCCACATGCGTGTTCTGCCAAGAGGCACGTGAGAACACTCCAAGTCACACATTGCTACAGTGCTCGGCCTGGGTGGTTGCGCGGTTAAGGGCAGGCAGACTCATCCGAGAGAAATGGACCAGGAAAGGAGACCCACACCACGAGGTTGCGATCCACCTCAGTCCTGCCTAATAGAGTTTACAGAATACATCGTCTTCAGTAAGCAGGCCTAGAAACTAGGAGCAGTTACGGCAAAGGAAGTCCTCCAGGAGCAATACAAAAAGTGCAAAGAATGACAGACGCCGCTCGCACTTCTCCTGATAGTCTATAACACTATTTTATGAATATCTGGGCTATTAGAGAGTGAAGCTTAAGCGGGGAGGTGCGTTTAGTGGGTATGGGTCTCAACGGAGTAACATCCAACCGTTGGGGTCGAGTCCCACACTGCTTGAGAGAGAGACTCGTAGCGATGGTGCGTAACTGCATTTAATACCTCCTCCACAAAAAAAAAATATATATATATAACCAAGTTAGCCGACCTTTAGACTTTTTTTTGTCAAATACGTACCGAACTACTGTTCTGTCGTAGCCGCACGTTTTGTGGAATTCTATCTAACTAACCGCATCGGTATAGGAAACATAGTAATTTTACCGTCACTCACACAGAAGACATTTTCGCCTACCCATAAAAATAAAAACTGATTTTAAAGAGTTCTACGACTGCCCAAGTTAGGCGGCATTGCTTATGATCCAAACCTGTACATATATATTCAAACCTGTATATATAGTGCATCGACAAAATGTTCATACTAATTTTTTGTGCGACTGTCGAAGGCGTTTTTTCATCATTAGCACGTAAGTTGGTAATGATTGTGCTGCGTGCATTTTAACTGAGTGATGTTGTCTTTGTCATAGGTTTGAGTTGAAAGCAGCGAGTCCTGTGTTCAAAACAAATAGGTGTTTGCAAAAATAATCGATTATTTTCGGCCACTCAGCACTGATTTGTCGATTTAATGCATACAAATCGTATTCTGCTCCAAAACTAAATGCCACTTTAAAAGGTCATGCTTTTAGCTCAGTGCTGGTCATTTTGCAGTCTGCGTGGCAAGTTCAAACAACGATTATACAAGAGGACCTCAAACCAGGTCATACAGACACTGAATGACGGCACACTAAAATGTAGTCATCGCTGATTCACAGAGTCAGGTGCTGCTGCTCGGATTTGTGAGAACACATTAACTTGTGCGAAAGTTTTGCACCACAGGTTCAGTACCCGATGTGAAGAACACAAAGCGCTTAATCGGCTGAAAATGTAATAATAATTGTTTTTAATTGATATATATTGATACAACCGGGTTTAAGCGGTACTACTCTTGTTTTACTTCAGTAAAAAATGGAGGATTTTTTTCTACATGCTCCGTTCCTCTGCGTCTTCTACGGGATTGCCTGACGCTGTCGTCGGCGCATCCTTTCTCGTCCCATCTCCAGCTCGTCTTCCGTCTCATAGCGTCTCAGCTCCACCAGGCTCAATCCCTGTTCCCACTTTCTTCGTTCGTCCTAAAGTATGGCAGCGACTACGTCTGCCACCGCCGTACTCAGGGACTCTATTGCTGCTGCTGCCGCTGCGACCAGTGGTTCTGTTCGTGCGTCCTCTAGTGCTGGACAGAGGAAGATAGTACAAGTTACATCATCGACCTTGCCAGTTTCGCACGTACTACTTCTCTACTACTACTACAAGATGACAACAGCAACAGAAGGAAAAATTGGCCTGCGAGTACCGACGCCTGCCAGCGCACCCGCGGGTCGGACTTTATTATGGCACATTGTCACTGCCGCTGCACCGCTCCTTTGCTCTAGTGAACGGCCCGAGAGTCGTCCAAGATGACCCGCAGACCGATGATGTTCCTAACATCAAGTAGTAGTAGTTGTGATACTTTTAAAGCCCGGTGAGGACCCCCTCATGCTTTCTGGTGATTTTCAGTGATTTTAGGTCGTTCTAAATGAACGAGGACACTCACCCTCGGCTTTTCGGTGTTTAACCAGTGGTTTAACTTTCTGGCTGGCTGACTAACGGGCTGACTTGCTTACCCATCAGATCAGTCCAGTCCTTCCAGACAAGAGAGAGAGCTGCTGCTGCTGCGGCTGCTGAAAGCGCCAGCGATAGTAACCTAACTGGAGCGCCGCGGTAGAACAGAGCTGAGTGAGGTGGATACAGCTCGTATTTTTCATCGTCCTCATCACCCCCAGCACCACCGCCACCATCACCATCGTACGGCACAGCAGCGGCTCAGACACGACCCAAATATACACACACACCACAAAAAGGAAGTAACATACGCTGAACGCTTAGAATTAGCAAACAGCTCGTTCACGCGCGTGCACGCCAGCAAGCAAGAGTTATTTGTTTAGCTTTTTTATTTGCATCGGGGGTCAGGCAACCTCCCTCCCCAATCCCCGGCTGGCAGCCAACATCTGTCCGTTCGTTCAGCAAACGACTGCACCCCTGACTCAGCAGCGAGTTAATTGGAGCTGAAAAAGGCGTGTAAGTGAGATAAGACGCGCTCGTGGGGCGCGGGGGACGGGGGGCGCACTGAGTGTGAAGTTTCCAAACGCACTTATATGAACTGTGTCCCCTGGCGAAGCAGGTGAGGTGCAAGCAGGTGGCCTCAGGGGTACACGTTCGAGGCTTAGACAGACACAGATCCCTATCTGCGACGCTGGAGGCGCGCCGGGGGAAGCAGGCGGAAGGGAAGAAGGGGACGAAGGCATGCAGAATCACCAATCGTCATGCTATACGCCACCCTACTGCGACACAATGCTATATTATTGCGGCATGTACATACTAGAGGCTGCTAACGGGAACCCTATCTAGTTGAACTAAGGTTGGGTTCGGACCTAGCGCAGCCTGTTCGGTTGTAAGAGAAAGCCAGATGCCCAAGTGCCTTTTTGTACTCGCCGTTGCCGAGATCGTTGATGGTGTATGCTTCCTGTGGAAGCTACTTTAAATAATCTCATAACCCCATTTGCGTGGATGTTTGTGGTTTCACTTTTTTGGCAAATGTGAGAAATTATATTGGATAGATGTTTAGCTTGTATACATATATCCATACATTCTACTCATTGTCCTGTTATAAACATAAGTACTTCCCCTTTGGCATCAATTTGGTTGTTATTTTTAGTAAGAACATATTTAGTCTAATAACATAATGCTTTCATAAAGTTGGCGGGTTAATCTCCCAGGGGACATGTAGTTCAGAGTTCGTTTTGTCGCTGCAAACTTAGCAAGAGTACTTCTTTCCACGACGTGTAGTTTTACGGATAACGCTATCTATATTTAGCTTTAGTTTAATATGATTTTTCTTAAGTTTATCGGAAGTATCACGATCCAACGATTTCCTCAAGCTCTCAGATATATTGGGAAGTTGGACGTCTTTAATTGATAGTGGCGGCGTGGTCTAGGCGACTAGTGCGCTAGTCATGTTTGTCATCTACCGGGGTGTTGCCGGTTCGATCCCTGTTATTGATTGAATTTTCCTTGAGCGATGCTCATTGAGAATTGATGATAAACCATACCGCTGAGATTCAGCGGCCATGCTGCCACAGGACTGTTGGGGAAACCCTAAATATCTTAACATGTCCGGCCCTAGGTGCATTGACTTACTCAGGCCCGAAGGGGACGGAGGATGGTTTAGAATTTAAGAAACTTCTTAAAAAATGTTTTTATTTCTAATTGAGATTCCACACTTGTATGTAACCCTACCACGGTATTTACTGTATATCCAGTTAGAAGCCGTAGACTTTTTTCAAACATGCATAATTAGCACCGCATATGATATTATGAGTAGTACATGCATATTAGATAGTTCTTTCTCCTACGTATAAATTAGGTGTGACCTAATTCGCTCGCTATGTTGCCCTTGTGAATGAAACGATGTCTGTTACGTTGTCTGTGTACTTCATGTTTTACAGGCGTTATTACGCCAAGGCCCCCCAGATCAAAATTTCGGAAAAAGAGGCTGGGAACC
>QVRM01004274.1:0-61199 GCA_003439945.1 Dermanyssus gallinae
AAGATCGAATTTATATAATAATGCCCAATGGAGCGACAAATTGTCTCCCGAGAACGTGTGCGCCGTAAATGTTACTCAATCTCGTAAAGAGTGGGCTGAGACCACATTAGTAGTGTGCCCCGGACGGACGCAGCATTCCCGCGTTGAACGTCGAGATCGAGACGTTTGTCTCAAGAAACCTGCAGATCGCTTATCACCAGTTGCCAGGTTTAACTGCTCGCCGACTCTGTGGAGAAGTTTGCGGGTGATGTTGCCTGGGCCGCCCAGGGTTTCAAATGCTAGCGGCTGAAACTCATGTGGGTACCCGATGGAAGCGTATTTGGCAAGCTTTCTTGTCTCGGCTAGACTGCCAGCGTAGCCTGCCGAGACCGCCCCGCCACCGACCATTGAGGGTGCTAATGAGTCGGTGACTGTGGCGTCCCAAACAAGCATCTTTCCCCTACTGAAAGGGGTAAGGGTCATCCCATCTGGGCGCTTACCATCTACGGCGGAGAGACCTTGGGGCTCTAGAATGCAGGGGTATCCGCATGATCGAAGCGCTCGGCTGAAGGTGTCGTTAATACCGGCATGTCTGGCCCGCCGTCCGGCGCTTATGATGCACGATAAACCGTGATGCGCTAATTCGTCTACAGGTTGACCGCATCTGCATTGATGAGGAGTGACGAGCTCACAGCCAAGACGAAGACCTGTCGCAATTCTTGTTGTTTCATTGTCCAGGAGAGTGCCCAGTGGGGCGCTGGGAACTGCATGCAACCAAGCTCCGGATCCCTTGGCAGCGACCGCTTGGAGGCGAGCCTTCGTGGAGTTGTCGGCAGCACCTGCGAGTAAGCTGCAATACGCTTCGTCGTATAAGAACGCGCTCCAGTCCCGCTGGCTCAAAGGGTTATCCGGAACGCCCCTGCATACTGTCTTTAGTTCTTCATGTAAGCGTCCCTTGAGTTCGTTGTACTGAACAATACCGGCCTCGTCTAATAGTGCGGTGGCGTTGCTCTCTGACCGGAAGAGGGAAGAGACTATCGCTGGCCCAGCCGAGACGAGCGGATCCGGGATTCCCAGGCCCCCCTTCGAGATTGGTAGTTGAGCCTGCTTTCGAGCGGAAGGTGCCAGCGATAGATTGAGAAGAGACTCGAGGCTGTTCACAGTCAACTCGTTCAATGCACGCAGATCCTCTACTTGTTCTGTTAGGTTCGCTCCGCGGAGAAGATGGGTGACCCTGGTAGCTGAAAACGAAGATCGGAGTAAGAAAAGGGCGCGGTGGGCACCAAGCGGGGCGAGGTTGTCGGCGACGTCCTTTAGCTTGTTTTGCCACTTTGCCAGTGCGCGCGTGAGCCCTTGCGGTCGAAGCGGGACTCCCAGCAGCTCCAGGTCGCAGTCAAGTGTTACCTTACATCCCGGCAATAAGGTCTGTAGAGTGTCAAGGTCAGGAGTCTGTGTGCTGCTGCCTGTCACATAAATCTCGCATTTCTCTGGGTTTAGTTCTAAACCCGAGCTTGCACGAAAATCAAGCACGCGCCGAACGTCGTCAGCAACTAAGTCCGCATCGCCTCCTAGCACGCCATCATCAAGGTACCAAACATTCAGCGGGCTGTTGAGGGAGTCGACTAGGTCTTTAATGCCTAGGCAAAATAAAAGGGGAGCCAAAGGATCACCCTGTTGCAGTCCCGTAGCCGAAGCTATGACATCATCTGGGAGAACCAAGCAGGAGGCGTTACGGTACGCCTGGTTGAAGTAATGCGATAACTGGGGACAATGCTTTAAGACCGCCTTTAAGAGATAGTCCCGTCTTAGAGAGTTAAAAGCGTTTTTAAAATCCAGTTTTACAAGGACCCCAGGGAGCGTGCGTGAATCAATAAAAGCTCGGGTGGCGTGAATAGCGGCCTCAGCCCCTGCTGGTGTGGCAAACCCAAGCTGATGTAAGCCTATCGCCTCGCGAATCGTCTCCCTGGTTCGATTACAGGCAATTTTTGCAGCCAGCCTGCGCAAGGTAGAGGAGCATGCAATCGGCCTTACCGACCCGTCTTTCTTCTGTAAGGCGAAAAGCCTTGCCCCAAAGATTATGGGCAGTAGTTGAGGTGGGGGGGCGCCCCACAAAAGTAAGTCAACAACTTTGGCCAGTGCACTCGCCAGTCGGCTTGCTGTGTCTCCCAGGGTTGGAGAAAGTAGGTCCATGAGCAATCTGGGTCGGATAAAATCCAGTCCCCCCGGCGGCACTCCGTGAAAAACTTTTGACTGCGGCTGTTACTTCTTCTCCAGACGTGGTACAAGGGAGTGGAAGGCCGGGGGAGGCTGGCCAATCTAAGTTTGGCGGGGCCGGGGGGTGTTTATCGCGGAGAGCTGTCAAGTGATCTGTGCTGGGAGCCAGCGCGTCCGATGATCCGATCAGTCTCGCGGCCCCTGACACGTCACCCTCCGATAGCTTGAGAATGGTCTGGCGGACACGATCATTTGTAAACGTTCGGGTTCTCGCGGCGGCCGGGGGTAAAATCTCGGCTAGGCGCAGCCCATTGGAGAATTCACGTAGATTGTGACGGATAATAACGGAGAGCGATTGTGCGTCGTTGCGAGTCGTAGGAAGGCGGAGAATCACAGGCACGAAGGAGAGGAGCGCACCCCATGCAATGTCGTTATTATCGGCTGAAACTTCCAATAGGACCTTTGTTAGAGCTTCCGCTACCTGTTTCCGAACCGCTTTTGGGACGATCCTTAAGAGTCTCAACCTCTTCGCTGCACCCTGAATATTTTCGATGATACGGGCGGGTTGCTGTGTGTTATTATCGATTGGCATGTGCGAAAGTAGAGATAAATTACTAGAACTTGATGGGTGTTTGGCTGTTATGTGTCTAGTGAGTCCTCTTCTTGTGTATAACCCGTTGCAGAAAGGACAGGCTATTCGCTCTGACTGTGTCGACAACCCTGACTCGCCACTGGCTATATTATTTGAGATATGTTCCGCCATTATTGCATTATGTGTTTAAGACTTTCCAACACTGGTAGTAGCTGCAGAAGGGGTTCTAAAACCACCACTAGGGCTCTAAGTTGACCTAACAGGTCAGAACCGCCCCCTGACACGACTTGCGACAAACGAGTTACAGCGTCGGCCGTGGTCAGGTTTGACCGCGCGAATTTGGGTGTTCGACGCGCCGGGGTGCGTGTTAATCGCCGCCTTGGAGCGAGCACTCCTTTGTTGGCGTAGGGTCTCCCCGTGCGCTTTTTAAGCTTCTTGGCGGGAAGTGGCCTGGGTGCAGGTAGTAGCAACTGCGGGTTAGGGTCTTCGGGCGACTGGGTAATCCCGCGAACAACATTGGCGTACGTATGTTGCCCACTTGGATGTTGCGACGTGGCGTCTAATCCAGATGTGGGGGTTATTCGACTGCTGGTGATCTCCGCAGTTGGGTGTGTTACCCGAACCTGCTGCAGGGTTCTGGCTTCAAGGAGCAATCTGTTTCTTTCTCTGAGATAGGCCAGACGGGGGCAGGACGGCGAGCCAGACGGGTGGGCACCCCGACAGTTGACACACTGTGTCTGGTTGGTGCAGCTTGCGGCAAGGTGGCCTTGACTGCCGCACTTTCTGCAGACTTGCTGTTGCGTGCAACGCTCCGCGAAATGTCCTGGCCGTAGGCATTTGTAACAAAGCCTAGGCTGGTCGGGTTCAAGCACGACATGGTGTGACTGGAATCCCAAGAATATTGAAGTGGGTGGTTGTCGGGTAAACAACAGAATTACTTTGCCCAATGGGATCCTAGCCCCAGAGTGAAGCCGCGTAAGTCGTTTTACATGGACGACACCCAGCGGTGTTAGCTCCTTCAAATTTCTTCCTCTGTAAGGCAAGTTGGAACTCCTTGAATTGTCGCCCTGAATGTCGATAATGATGGGCAGTGGGCTGACACCAAGAAGTCTCCGAGTTTCGTTACCGGTAGGAGCTTCTGAGTAGATTCTATATCGGGAAGCCACACTATGATCGACTTTCTGTCCCCGGATATCTTGGACTTGGACGACAAGGCATAGATGTGCTTATATATAGTTAGTAATGAACCTTCGGGAAATTCTGCTTCATTGCACTCCGGCGTCTCTTTCCGTCTAATGACTACTTTGAACGCACCCACCGAACCCGTTGATAAATCTTCCTTAAGTTTCTCTAAGTTTCGTTGTTCTCTTGAGAGGGTTTTTTTCTCCCTTCTTGATGTGACGGTCACAAACCCATCATTTGGTGAATCCTCCTGAGCTTCGGCCTCGCTTTCTGGCGGCGAAGCTGGCTTCTTCCGCTTGGCGCCAACGCTTGGTTGGTATGCCGAACTCGTTTCACATGGTGTATCCGTGTCCGTCGTCGCAGTAGGTCCGATGTTTGCAGTCGTTCTCGTTGTTGGATGTTCGTTGGGCACTGGAGACGCACACTGTCGTAGGCGAGCTATGTCCAGGGTTGGCGGAGGCGGCTGCTTTTCCGAGTCGTCGGGTGGCATTTTGATGTTGCTGCAAGTTCTCGTAGTAGCCGACTTGATAGTTGGCCGAATTATATTTAAGCACTGTGGTACGCTCCCACAAAAAAAAAAAAAAAAAAACGCTCGCTGCGGGTTTCGAACTGAGACCGTTGGGCTGGCAGCTCGTTGCGCTACCGCCTCGGCCGTGTGCTCCGTTGCCACCAACGCACACCTTAGCGTGTGGCTCGCACGCACGATCGTTGCCACATGTAAACAAAGATGATCTGCACTTCTGTCAATAGAACGAACACGAATAGCCCGGCGCGCTAATGGATATTATCACTCCTAGGCACGACCTGGGCTATAGAAACACTTCAGGGCCTACAATGCACAGCGCTCAGAACTCTGCAGCTCCGACAATTACTGTGCTAAGAATCACTGTGGATGAGACACTCAAACTTGTTAAATGCAACCAATTTAGAAGAGCACATCAACAGCACGACCGCTCTTCACGAAATCGAACGCGAAAAAAAAAAAAAAAAAAAAAAAAAAAAAAAAAATATATATATATATATATATATATGTATATATATATATGTATATATATATATATATATATATATATATATATATATATATATATATATATATATGTATACAGATTCATAGTATAGACTCTCGAGTGATTTCCAAATGTAGCCAGTCTGCGATTGATGCAAATGTGGTCTGGCGTCATGGCCGTCTAAGACTTTACCACACTAGAACGCCGTACGATGAGCTTCATAAAAGGCCGGCATCAGCGGGCCTTCGTAATCATCGAACATTTGAAATCAAATGCAGGCTTAACTAGGCCGATTTAACATTACGGCACAAATACCTAATTTCGTAATTAACGGTATGAAACGACGGAGATGGCCGGTGATTCTTATAGACATAGGAGTCGCGGGTTTAACCCCGGCCAGACCGACAAATGCCCTTTTAGCAAGACCTTTCATAAGCTACTAACTGATTAGCTAACTTGTTAACAATGCTGACCATTGGCGTTCTTGTTTCATCTCTATTAAGCTACGTTAGCCACTTGTTGCTATAACGACTTCGACCTGCTACGACCATTTCTGTTGCAACTGCTGCTGTTGCTGTAGATTCTCGGCGTTTCTCACCGTACCGTGAGTCCTAAAGTGAAGCATTTTGAGCAGCGTTGAATACCATTACGATAAAGCCATCATTGACTCATTACCACATTCGGCCGCCAATGTTCGTGGTATAACAAGTTCTGCAGAGTAGTTCTCAAGGAGGCAATCTCTCAGCGCGCTCGACGGACATCCGAGGTATACCAAGAAGTTCTCTCTTTATTTCTTTGTTTCTCTCGGTCTCTCTTAATTTTTCTCTTTCTCTCTCTTAATTTTTCTCTCCCTCTCTCTCTGTGTCTTTCCCGAGAAGGAGACTCCTTGCTAGATAATTGGGCGTCTATCGAGCGCAGTGGCTCGCAGGCATTCTCCAACCGGGACATGCCGGGACGCGCACTGCTTTAGTTACTTGTTGACAACTCCATTAAGTGGCTGGCGGTTGTTAAGCGCCGCGTTTATTACTACCGCTTACCAGTTTGTTCGATCCCCACATTTCCGTGCCGATGTATGTACGAACGTATGTATGTATGATTGATTGATCGACCGGCTGACCGACCGACCGCATGTATGCTGGCAGAAGCATGCTTAGTCGGCTGTGTACGATGCATGTATGTTCCTACGTTCATGCAGGCGTTCACATGTTAGAGGTACGAATAGCGGGCAACGCCGTAGTCTGCTTAATAATAATAATAATAGTTATAATGACAACGTGGTTAAATCAAATTATGTCACCACGTTGCCACGGCTGCCAGCAGCCGGGTTTCTTCTCATAGTATGACTAATTCTTCCTCTTGACTGCGCTATTCTGTCACTGTTTTGATCTTTGTATTATTTTGCCCCTTTTGCTCGCGCTCTCTCTCTCCTCTCTCGTTCGGTTTTTTCTTCATTTTTTTCTTTTAGTATTTTTCCTAATGTCGCGTTTCCTCTCATGTGTCATCTTCATGAATTAGGCTGGCCACAACAGCAATTTGCCACTCTACGTGGTGGGCAAGCAATTTAACTTGATCGATCAATAACTGCATAGCTGTGTGCTACGCATCATACTAATCTGTATACAGCGGCATGAAATTCTTGTCTAATTGTCGCCTCACAGTCGCGCTCATTTTGCGATCGTTTCTCTCCCGAACGCTCGACTTGCCATCGTCGCATACTTCGGTCATTCGGTCCGCGTTTGAACTTCTCAGTTTCTCAAAATATATAATGGCAGGCTGCAGAGAGCAAGAAAAGGGACGTAGCGCCAACCTATTTGCATGTGTACATCAAGTTTAAAGGTCTATCTCTACAAGACATAGGAGCGCACAACTCTCGAGGGGATTTTTCCCAACACTGGCGGCCGGATGCAATATGCAATGTACGAACTGAAAGCTAACTTCTACGATTAGTTTTACTCTTCCTCGTAGTCTTAAGATCGGAGACCTACTCGCGATCATTAAGAATGGATTATTTAAACCCGGATTTGAAGATGCCCTAATATATTTATTTATTATATAT
This sequence comes from Dermanyssus gallinae, assembly GCA_003439945.1. NCBI lineage: Eukaryota > Metazoa > Arthropoda > Arachnida > Mesostigmata > Dermanyssidae > Dermanyssus > Dermanyssus gallinae. The sequence continues at coordinate 7,034 of QVRM01004274.1, forward strand.
ATATACATGTATATATATATATATATATATATATATATATATATTATCTATATATATGCGTGTATGGTTATGATTTAAGGAAGAGCTTCGGTGTAATAAATGTGCATCGATCCAGTGGCGCTCGGTTGCCTATTGACGTCGACTAAGTCGGCTTTGTTATCACTGTGTCATTATCGCTGCCCTGCTGCGAATTCGTTTCACTTCGGTTGCACGTGGGCCCTCGCGAGGGACAGCGTTTGCATATGGTTCGACATATCTACCGGCATTGTTCTTTGCTTTCCATGTCATCCTGAGCTCTCTAGCTCGCTTTCTTTCTCTTTTTTCGGCTATGTATTGATCTGTCTTGATCGATTTGATTACCCCGCCACCCAATGATGTCCCTTATGCCGTTGATAAATGCGCCCAGTCGCCAGTTCGCCACCTTTAGAGTAGGGCGTCGCCGTTATCTGACGGACCAACGGAACGCACCCAAATCGACCTGCAGGGAACGACGTGTTGTTGGCTTCCAAGACCGTGGTAGTGTTTCCGACGTTGCATTTATATGATTATTTTTGTTGTCGTGAACCGATGTTGTTGTTGTTGTCGTCTGTTGTTGCTACTAGTGTTAATGTTGTCGCCTCTGTTGCCTTTACTCTATTTGTTGTTGTTGCTAATCTTGTTGCTGCTACTGTCGACTGTTATGTCTGTCATTGCTGTAGAAGTTGCTAGTGCCGGTGTGTTACTGCTGAAGTAGTTGTTGTTGTTGCTTCGGCTGCTAAAGTTGTTGTTGCCTCTGCTGCTGACGTAGTTGTTGTTGCTTCTGCTGCTGAAGTTGTTGTTGTTGTTGCTGCTGCTTCTGAAGTTGTTGTTGTTGCTGCTGATGATGCTGTTATTGACACAGCGGTCGTTGCTGTTAAAATAAGCCGTCGCTACTTTGCAGAAAAAGCAGAGAACAACAACAACAATAACAGCAACGATAAAAACGACACCGTTGATGATGACAACGAAGACGACGTTTAGAGGGCGACCATAATGCCTGCTGCTGCCACCGCCGCCTCCTGCACAACCACCACCACCACCAAGACTATCGAAGCCTACAGCATCTGCAACAGCAGCTGCAGCGGCAGCGGCAACGGAACAAGGCTTTGGTGCCAACGACGAATCGCGGGGGATCTTGTCGGTGCGGGCGGCGGCGCCCGCGCCGGTAGTCGGTCGCTAGTCGAGCATTTCTCAGTCATCGCCATCAATATTTATCTTGTACTTCTCCTTCTTCATAAACAGACAAACATAGAGACACTCAGTCAGTCAGTGAGTCAGTCATCGCACACACAGCTACTGAGGCGGCACAAAAAGCGAGAGAAGGGGGAGGAAGATATATATATATATATATATATAGAGAGAGAGAGAGAGAGGGGGGAGAATGCTAGTAAAGAGGCTAAGCCCGGCAAACGCTCGGTATTTTCGTTTGTTTGCCTCAGTCGGTTCGTTTATGACAAATTTCTGCCTGTATTGTCGCCACCGGCGGTTATTGACGTCGTAGTCCCCGTCGCCATTGTTGTTGTTGTTGTCGTTGTCGTCGTCGTCGTCATCGTTGTTTTTATTGTTGATGCTGTTGTTGTTATCATTGTTGCTCTTGTTGTTGTTATTGTTGCTGCTGTTGTTATCATTGTTGCTCTTGCTGTTGTTATTGTTGCTCGTCACTGTTGTTTGATTGTTGTTTTTATTTTCGTTGTTATTCGTCATCGTCGCTATGACTGTCGCGGCAGGGCGACCAAGGCGGCCGGTCGCCAGCGTAGTCATCGGCGCTGCCCAATGGTGTAACACGTAGCTATGACACGCGCGAATAGTAGATAAACAGATAGTGTAACACACACAGAGAGATAGAAGAGGGTAGGCTCTGAGACAACGAGAGATCCAAGGGGGATATATATATATATATATATATATATATATATGTATATATAGGGAGAGAGATAGATAGACTGACGGGTTTAAACACAAGAAAAAACAAAGGAAAACAACAGCGGTCCAGAAGATCGGTAACAGCAATTGGAGACGGGAAGGTGCAGAACCCTCACTTGCCGGCCAGCCGTAGACAGACGGGAAAAAATACACTATGAAGCTGTCGAGAGCAATTGAGCACGCGAGTAGGGAGCAAACAAAGAGGGAATAGACGCGCGAAAGGTAGAGATATCTACAGAGAAGAATCTAGGCTAGAGAGAGAGGGGTGGGAGAGGGGAGAGGGGGGAGAGAGCGGGCCCACGCGCAACAAAGGCTAGCTACAGCAGCCATATTTAAAGACAAACACAGGGATGGAAAAAACTACATACGAGAAGCAGGAAAAGCTCGACAGAAAAGATAGAAGATATGCCAAAACTATAATAATGAGAAGAGAAATATATATATATATATATATATATAATTAATATAGAGGAATAGAGAGAGAGCCCGAGAAGCTATTCTTTGCTGCCTAAAGCAGCCACAGCAATGCTGCTACTGGGCGAGAGTCGTTACGCACGACTAAAGCTATCTATCGACTATCGACGCGACAATAGCACTGCTTCTTTTCGCCTTTGCTCCTCTTCTACTCGCTCTTTTTGTGCTCATCATTGTCGCCTTGTTTTCGCCTCATTTTTATCTTTTTTTTCCTCGTTGGTGTCGTTGACTTGGCTGCTGCTGCTGCTGCTGACAAAGCCAAGCTCAAGCTGGCTCATGATGGTAGTATTATAGCTCATATCGCGGTGGCCTATCGTCGCCGTCGTCCGATACACGCGACGCTCGGCGGCCCAGAGGGAGGCCACCCCACCCCACCCCACCCATCCCAGCCCTCCTGCACCAAGCGCGACTTACTCAGGTACTCAGTCCACCACCACCACCACTACCACTACTGCTGACGCCGCCGACTCTACGAGCTGCCGGCCGCTCCGCCAGTGCCACTTTTTGTCACTCTGTTTGTTAAGTTGTTACTAAAAATAACCATAATTACTGCGATGGCTATTTTCACCTACCACCACCGTCATCAACAACAACAACATAATCATCATCATCAGCAGCAGCAGCAACAACAACAACAACAACAACAACAAACATCTGCATCATCATCATCACCATCACCACCATCACCATCAACCGCGTAAGCATAAGCAACAGCGCCCGCCGCAGCCAGATCATTATTGTCCATCATCGTCGTCATCATAATAAAAGATTATGATGATGATAATTGTTACATAATTATCGATGAAGAGCGCGGACCACAATCGATCGGCATCAGAGCAGCATCAAGCTAGTAGTATACGTCTTCGTTCGGTCGTATAGCGGAGAACATGCGTATAGGCGCGCGTCTCCTGCGCACGCCAACATAGTAGTGACAGGGGGGTTCCAATGAAACTACCTGTATCCCGAAAGCCCAACGATTGCGTCGAACGAATAGCAGTGTTTATGGCGGCAGCAGCGACGCCGGCTGTCACATCGGCATCGACATCAGCAACAAAAAATAGAAACAACGAATTGCCCGGTTGTTGTTGTTGTTATTGTTGTCGATATTGTTGCTGTTGTTGTTGTTGGTGTTATTGTTGGTGTTGTTGCTGTTGCTGTTGTTGTCGTTGTCGCTTCTGCTGCGGTTGCCAATGGCTGTGGAGGCAGGAGACGCTTCGGTCTCCATCTAGCTGGAATGCACTTCGGAAGCTTGTGGCTACGGTGCAAAGATTATCAGATCAGCACTAGCTAGAAAGAGATAGAGCAAGAATCTAGTGCTAGATCTTCATCGTTGGTTTTTTCTAAGACACGCGTCTCTCGTGTGACGAATCTCTCGTCGGCCATCTCGCCGGTTCGATCTGCCGTTTTTTCCCCCATCTTTTTCATATTGGGTGATTGTTGGTGTAGATGTTGTTGTTGTCGTCGTCGTCGTCGTTGTGGTTCGTGTTAGTTGTTGTAGTTGTTGTTTTTTAGCCGATACTGCTACCACGACTACTACGTCAACAATTCGCTGCATAGAAGAACGCACGGACAGGGGACAGTTGACGCCGGATACCAGGACCTGAAATATGGTCATCCTTTATGGTAAACGTGTGATGAGACCAGCGCTGAGTTGGCCGCAGGAGAGACAGACAGAGAGAGAGAGAGAGACCGAGATCTATAAATAAGTATATTTTTTCTCAAACAACAACAACGTCAATAACAACAACAGCATCAGTAAACTCCGAAGCCAACAGCAGAACAATGTTAACAACACCTTGGCGACGGTCGACATCGTGGCTTTATTTAGCAAAAAATATGTGCCGTTGTTGTCACACCAAACAGGAATAGCAATGAGCTTCGGCAAAACAATGATGTCGTCGCATTTGGTGATGACTGAATACATTTGCAGACATTTGTGCATACCGAGCAATCAAAATGTGCACAGCAGAATTACCTTAATAAAGTGTACAATATATATATATATATATATATTTTTTTTTTCGATTATATTATACATTTTTGTCGAATTTAAGCTATTCTGGGATTGTCTTTGGGGATCGGCAACGTTGATTTTTTATTTACTATTTTTAATTTTTTTACTACTAATTACAATACAAGAGGTGATCGACTCAAATAGATACAAAACGTCGTAACAACCAATGCCAAGGTATTTTAAAAAGTTTAATATGACGCTTTGGGACAACGTAGTGAGACATCTAGGGACGCGAATGGAGTGTCCGGCGTGGTCATTCGCATGCGCGGTAGCCTGCGCATGATGGAGGAGAAAGGCAGGCGGGCAGCTCTGTGTCCCGTCGAATTGACGCGGTAGTGCGTGTGAAGACATCATGGCGTTCCTATTGCAAAATTTGACGATTGAAGAGCAGCAGCAAGTGTTATCAGAGTTCTGACACTGGAAGGTGTTCGACCGGCCGATATTCGTCGCCGAATGGTGGCCGTATACGGGGGAGAGTGTGTGTCCGACAGGTCAGAGAGAAAGTGGAGTGCCCGTTTCGGAGAGGAACTTTTTTAGTGATGGCCCGAGGAGACCAGGCTAGGCAAGCTCTGTAGTCGCGGCCGAATTCATCAACAAGGAGAGTAACCTGCTGAAAAGTAATCGGCGTACCACAATGTGAATGTTGGCAATGGTGGTAGGGGGCCAGCCTTGAATTAGTGTAGACAATTATGCACGATGTGTTAGGTTACGGGAAAGGGTGTACGCAGTGAGGCTGAGGAAGCAAAGCAAGTCGCCAAAGGAACTGCGTATGGAACTGACGCTGCCAACATCTGCTCCGAATGTTTCGTAAAGCGAATCGCCGCAGGTGACGAGAGTTGGTGCCATTACTTCGAGCCGAAAATAACGCGGAAATACATCATCAGTAGCGGGTGACACTTCGTAGCTTGCGCAACTTCCATCCAAATATTGCTGTTATTATGGGTCACAAAGATTTACAAACGATCGTTTGCTTTGTACAGCTTCTCGTTTTACGTCATAGCGAGATTGAATTTCATGGGGCATTGGCCAATCGACCTGTTCCAGTCTGCTGTTACAATCCAACCTGTACCTGCAAGTTTCATTAGACCTCAAGAAGCAGTCGATTTCAGATTGTGTTTTCCGCCATTGATTCCCGTTTGTAGAGCGCCTCACTGTTTCCCAAGGCTCTCGGCAGCAGCTACAGGGGCAGTCGTTGGTGTCATCTTTGTCATGGTCATCGTGGACAGGAAACGCAAACGGATCGAGGTGTACCCTTTGATACCATATATATATATATATATATATATATATATATACTAAGTTAAGATGATTATAGCCTCCCAGAATAAATATTTTCTTCTCAGTAGCCTTGCTTAGGTAGATCCGCCTGATGTGTCCTGCGTTTGTAAGTCATCCCTGCTTATATCTGAAGGCCGTTGTCTTTTCGTAATGGCAGAAGAAGGCAGAGGCGTTACTCAATTATTGGACGAGCAATCTTTGGCCGCAAACGTGTGACACGTTTCGCAATCTGTCAAACAACGACAGTTACATCACACCAGCTCGCCCTAAGGTCCTGCTTCGCAGGAAGCGGGAGGGGAGGTAGGGAGGTTGGAGAGAGACTAAATAATAATAATAATAATAATAATAATGACCTAGTTGTTCTGGGTGCCCCCGTAATGTGTGTGACGGCAGCTGATGGACTTTTCGTACGGGGTTTCTTGTACGAAACGAAAAGACCTTGTAAGAATCCGCTTACGTTTGACAACTACGCACCAGGCAGTCTTTCGTCTAGGATTTAACTGCATGTTGCGAGCATACTAAACGTTAAAATATACCAAAACCCTTGCTGCTTACGACGAGACCACCAAGGTTATGCTGCGAGGTGTGGAACATTCGCTTGAGAAGAAGCGCAAGGAAATGAGAAAGCCTTCCAACGGCCTTTGGAGTTTTAGTACTCGAAGGGTTACAATTCTTGCCGCAGTCATCTATGCTGCACCAAGAAATATTTTTTTGGTTCTCTGGTGGAATCACATGTTAGTGAAAATGCACAAATCGAATTAAGGATATATAAATAGCCATGTTGGCATGTGCGACGAGTTGGAGCCAGCTTAACCCTACCCATCTGGAAGAGCACGCAAACCAACATTTAAACACAAAAATACGTTTTTAGGGGTTACTTTTTGAATATAGATAGATTTCTTACATGCTTTGTATCTATCTATTTATCACTACGCGTCGTATCCGGGTCAACAGCTTTTGACATTGTCACCACGTGTTCGTATATATGTATATATATATATATATATATACGCGTTGTAAAATGCAGTTTTGTGAATAAACCACGCTTTGAAATTGAAACATTGAATTAAGTATATATATATATATATATATATATCAAATCTAAACGAAACAAACAAAAACTAAATAAATATATAACGTGGGAGTATGTATGAGGCTCGCTCAAGGCGTTCACCCGCGTAGAACGAACAGCGACTTTGAAAGACTTTGGGCAGACGATAAAAAGAAGGGGAACGAATGACAGACAACATTAGCATTGTATAGAGGTCGCCTTTTGAACCGAGTCTGTTTGTTCACAACGACGACGACGACAACAACAACTGCGTCAACAATGGTGTCTGAGTCTTGTTTCGTTGTAGTAGTAGTAGTAGTAGTAGTTGATGTTACTGCTGCTGCTACCGCTGTTTTCTGTCAGTTTCGTTGCCAAAAACTGTGATTATACTGATGAAGATGATGATGACGACCATTGCATGTATTGCATGTATCAAGCGTGCACGATTCACACGTACATGCAAACAGACATGTATTTATGTTTTTCGACGTCAGACGATGGCTGGCTTGCGGGCGGAGCCACGTGCTAGATTTGGGGGAAAAATGGCTAATGGAACCGGTGTAGCCAATCTCCCCCATGCTCGTCAACGCAAGACTCTTCCAGTCTTTAGGGCGTGTATAGGTCTGTGTGTTTAGACATCTTCTTGCTTGTCAACAACATAATGTACTATTGCGGCAGGGACAGCGGCGACATACGACAAAGACACTGGCGACAAATGACAAAACAACACCAGCGATAACAACAATAGAAACTGCAACAACAACTAAATCAACAACAAAAACAATGGCAAAAACTAAATAAGCAATAACAACGACGTGTCCCACTAGTACATCGATAGCAACAGAGGAAACAACAAAAGCTAGATATATACGTGACGGTTTTTACGTGCGTCGCCGATCCCTCACAAAAATCGCACCGAATCCGCTGGTCCTCTAGTGTCTCTGTTTGACTTTTGCTGTCGTGCAAATAAATGGTGGCCACAGTATAGAGAATAACGTCGGTATTTTTTGACAACAATGGTGAATAAGGATAATGAAATGAGTACGCCGTTTGCGGTATCAATATTGTACTGTGGAAGGCAACCACAGCTGCAAGATAACTGCAAGAAGGCAGCAACAATAAACGCCATTGCAACAAAAGCAGCAGCGCCAACAGCAACAACAACAACAGCACCTGCAACATCAAACATAGGAATATCTGCAACATCCATCATAAAAAATCCACACGAACAACAACATCAATAGAAATGTTGTTGTCGTTTGTCTGGTGTTGTTAATTACCTACAATACAAATACCAACACCTGCAACATGAAGTGACATAACAACGCATAGCAGCAGAAACAGCAGCAACAACAGCAGCAGCAGCAATAACAACAACAACAACAACAATAACAACAACGACAACAACAAAAACAACAACGACAACAAAAACAAGCCTGAGGTGAAAACAAGCATCAGGTGTAACCATGATGATGACGAAGACGATGGACCGGTAGAAGGAGGGGTTTGGAAGAGGGCGACATATGATGACGAAAGCTTACAACGATCGCCGCCGCTGCAGCTGCTTGCTGCCGCCGCATTAGTAGATGGACAGGCATGACTGGCCGTGACAACACTCGGCGTTTCCCACTGCTCTAGTGGGGGCGGCGGTGACACCTCAAACGATGGACATCTGCTAGCTGCTTAGACTATAGTGAGTCAGTAAGTGCGAACTAGAGAGAGAGAGAGAGAGAGAGAAGAGAAGAGGGGAGAGCGAGAGAGAGAGAATTTAGAAGTTCCATAGCGGGAACGTAAACGGGTACGTTTGACGACAAACTTGTCCCCCAACGGTAGCGTGTGGTTTATTCGGTAGCTGTTGTTGTTGCTGCTGCTGCTGCTTCTACTGCTAATAATAATATTAATATTAATAATAATAATAATAATAATCATAATAATAATAATAATAATAATTATAATGTTGCTGGCTTGATGCAATAGTCAACTTAACTTGTTAACTAGCATGCAGAAATGTTGTTATTGCTACGAGTAGAAGCCGGCTCGCATAACGCAATCACGTATTATTATCATTAGCCGTTCGATTCGGCAGCGTAAGGTCCCTTGACCTCGTATTTCGTAGTAATACTAATGCATCAGTGAGTGTGCGCGTAGTAAGCGTTCGATTGACGGATAGTGCTTTGAAGAATTGGTTGTGACTCTGAGGAACCGGATGTGTCTTGCCAAGCACAAAGCGAGGGAATGAGCGTTAGCAGCTTTGATGCATTGCGGGTTGACGGGGGGGGGGGATGCACCATATCGCGCAGCGTGCTAGACCTTGCCTAAACAAACGCCAGAGGGTTCGCAGCACCAACTGCGGGGATCACTGGGGTAACTAACGGGGCCGATGTAACCCCGTAACACATTGATCTTTCTCGCTCTCTCTCTCTATATATATATATAAATATATATTTCAATTTTTCAATTTCAATTTCAAAGGTGGTTTATTTACGGAACTGCATTTCACAACGCTTAAATTCTCGGCAAATAAAATGAGTTGGCTATGATTCTAACAACGAAGTACAAAATCACTCTCGACAAAGTCCAAGGAGTGCTTTTTTAAGCACTTTACACAATCGCCGTGGTTATTGAGTATCACAAGAACATCAAAACAGCAGCTGGTGTGTTTGATAGAACGCGAACAACATGTAAGGCATACACACTTGTAAATATACGCACAATAAATATTATATATTATATATATATATACAATTGACAAGGCAACGGCGCTACTAGCACTACGCGGCAACAACATCAATACCTACAAACAAACTGTCGCCCTTAATAACTTGTAGACGGACATAGACCACGTACATTTTATTGATCAGTGTAGTCTCCTCAAGGCTCAACACATCTAGTTAAACGATCCTCAGTAGCCTTTATACCACGAGTAAAATATTCATAATATTTAGGCCCAAAATGCTTGCCTACAGCGCATATCATATCAATGTACTCTGATATCTCGTTCCGGAGAAATACTTTTTGAGGCTTCAAAACGGATCATTTAATATTAGCACCGTCATATAATAGTCGCACGGTGCCGTATCATATCATATCACATTTATAGAAAATGGCGTATTACAATAGAAGCAAGGTCGTTTCGAATCTGTGAACGACGTGTAATCCTCCAGGCAAATGAGTTGTTCACAACGTCCACACGAGCAACCTCGTGAGGGTGGATGGAGACGCCGCGCCCGAGATTATTTGGTTTCAGAACAAAATACCTAGTAATAAGATTTTGACGCGCCAGCTGTTTAATCATGCGATAATCGTCGTGGAATTAGTATTCGGTAACACTAGGCAATGTGACACGCTCGCGTGGTAGACAGCACCGACGAGAAACTCGTTTCACGAATTTGTCCCGCTTGCTCTGCAAAAAGTCGACATTTCTATTATAGAATGGTACCCATACACGAAAGCAATAAGTCCACTTTAGTACTACTATGGTTTGATACAGTCTTAAGTACACATGATGATCCTGTATCCGAACAATGCGAGAGATGCTCGACAATTTAAAACTTTAGTTTGCGTAATTTATCTCTGGCAAAGAGAGACGTGTAGGCGGGTGATGAAACAGCACAGTCCAACTATGCATTGTGAGCCGTAGCTCTATGATGCGTTCCTTCAGGTGACTGAGCTGCGTAGCACTATTCAATTCTCGCTGTTGTTGGTTGTCAGTTAATAGAATACCTTTTGCGTCCCGTAAAACTGTCGCCACGCGTAAAACCTTTCCGTGGCGCCTCTCTACCCTAGTGGGAGACCCTTTGCCGCACACAAGTCCACTCCCTCGTTGCATCTTGCCGTTTCCAAACGGTATCGGCCGAAGCGTTTTTTATCCTAACTTAGATGCTGCCATAAGACCTACCGGTGGGAAAAATAATAATAGCTTTCTAAAGAAAAATCTGGATCTCGCCAGGACCAGCGGGTGCTATAATGGACCTACCAGGAGGAATGGGTGCAGGTTACACCCGGGGTGACCAGGGGGAGATGAACCGCGGGTCTCAAATCGGACCTCAAAACTTGGAATGACTGCCGACGCAGGGAGTTGACCTACTGCACAACTCAGTTTTTGACTGATCGCATGGGCCCCACCCTCCGCCTGAGGCAAGGAAGACCGCCTAAGTGCTAGACGAATCTGAGAAGGCGGACGACATGAAATACACTGTCCTGAGTCTGGGAGAGTAGGAAGAAATCCTGATTTAGTGGGATTAGGGGTCTCACACTAGTCACACAGGTGTTGCCAGTGACCTTGGGCCTTATGCATTCCCAAAACCTTCTAGCAAAATAAAAAGAAGCTGTGATGTCACAGGGAAGAAAGAATAGAAAAACACGTACGTAGAAAACAACTATTTTTCTGGAATTTACTAAATTGCTATGAATTTTTGCTGTTGTTGTCGTCATCGCTGTTGTCGGTGCCGGCGCATATATACATATATATATATATATATATATAGTCAATATTAGTGGCGTTCACGGTGACGCTGATGGGAGTGGCTGGTGCGCCGACCGATCATCGGTTTCTTGTTGACGATAAAGATGGTGCGTTGACCCATCAGCGCTGCTTAGTTTTGTGGCCATTGTGGCTTCTGCACTTCGCTTCTGGGGCTGCCGCTGCTATCCTTTGCCGGCTGTGTTGACAGTACTGTTAGTGTTGTTGTTGCCACGGCTGTCGTGTTGTCTCTACGAAAGGCAACGCCGTTTGCCGCCAATATCGCTGCGTTATATGTTATTGCTGCTGCCGCCGCCTCGGCTGCTCATCTTAGCCGCGACTGGCTCTCCTGAGATGATGCGCCTCGCACTTCATCTTGGTCGTTCCCGAAGTACTTCGTGGCCGTTCAGGGTTCTCTTTCTCTTGCTATGCGTATTCTCGCGACTTCTCGTTTGGACGTCGTTTGTTGTCGCCAACGTCTTGTTGTTTTCACTTTGGTCTCTTTCGTGCTGTCTCTTCGCCCAAATATTTGCCCCGATTGCCGCATGTAAAAAAGTTGTTTGTTGTTGTCGTCGTCGTTGTTGTTGTTGTTGTTGTTGTTGTTGTTGTTGTTGTTGTTGTCGATGTTGTTGTTGTTGTTGTCGTCGGTGCTGTTGTTGTTGTCGGTGCTGTTGTTGTTGTCGGTGCTGTTGTTGTTGTCGGTGCTGTTGTTGTTGTCGGCGTTGTTGCTGTGGTTGCTGTTGTTGCTGTCGTTGTTGTTATTGTTGTTGTTGTTGCTGCGGTTGCTACTGCTGGTACTGTTGCAGATGCTGATGCCGTCGTCCTGCGTCGACCGAAGGACCTGCGCGTCTGTCTTCAGTATCACGTCTCGGTGATACGTCTGTGCGGCAGAGCGCGGAGCTCTCACGAAGGCAGCCAGGCAGGCAGGTGATATCACAGGCCAAATGGGTGAGCGACTAACCGAGATAGCTGATGAGAGACGAGAGAGAGAGAGAGGTAGGGGGGGGAGAGCAGCGTCCGAGTGGGGGCATGATGGTGGCGGTGGTGTCCGTGTTGGCTGTAGAAGTGTCAGTCGTAACCGCGAACAACAGTAAGCGCCGTAGGGTTCTAGTAGCAGTAAAATTCGTTGTAGTAGCAGAAGCGGTCCTAGCTGTAGTAGAAAGTGCGCACAGCGGTAGAAGTACTTACAGCGTTAGGAGTACTTACGCTCCGAGCGGTAGTAGGAACACTCACAGCGGTGCAACGAGCACCCTTAGCAGCAGCAGCAGTAGTGAAAGTACTCTGAGTAGCGAAGGCAGCAGAAGTGGTCAGAGTCGTGTCGGCAGCCGTCGGGCAGCGGGCCCGGACTAGCTTATGCCGAATACCTAGCAACAGAAACATAAGGAGTGGAAAATAGTCGCATCATAGATAGGTTGGGTCTGCGGGTAGAGGGGCTGCGGTATGGTAGAAGCGCAGGAGTTGCGTTGCAGAAGGTGCGCCTGTTCGAAAGTGTAGGACTGTCTCAATCATAACTAGTAAACCTTCTGACCGAAGGGCGAAGACGCTGTAACAGATCCGTCAGGGTTTCGCCGCCGCACCCTGACGACAATGATGACGCGGACCAACCAGGAGAGACACCAACATCGTAACAGAAGAACGAACACCACAGAAGCCACAGAAGCAGTGGCAAAAGAATGGGAAAAAAATGAAAGACGCTATCGATCCTTTGGCCAGAAACGGACAGAAGTGACGGCTACTGTTGTTGCCGATGTTGCTGCGACTGTTGTTTTTGTTGTTGTTGTTGTTGTTGTTGTTGGCGGCTCTGTCGGTGTCCACCGCCGACGACCGACCGTCAACAAGAACAATAACATCATCAGCAGCAGCAGCAGCAGTAGCAACACACTGTTGTCGGTGGTGGCAGTCACGGATCTCTCTCGGCAATATCTTGGTAAGCCGACAGCAACGACAACTACATCGAGAACGATTACTATGGCCAACGACAGCGGCGAAAGAACGCCGAACGAAAGGAAACCGCCGGTGTGTATATGCAGCGTCGTTATCGCTGTCGTCTTCGTCGTCACCACCAGTTGTGTGGGTTCGTTGAGGATTTGACGCAGATGAGGTATTCGAGGTTGTTGAAGTGCCACTGCTGCCCGATGCTGGTGTCGCACAACCACAGCTACGACCACAACCACACATCCTGACCGTGTCTGCGCACGCTTGTCGCTGTTCCCTTTTCGAAATAGAGAAGTATCACACGCTAAGCCGGTCGTATGCATGCATATATATATATATATATATATATATATATATATATATATATATATATGTACATATATATATATATATATATATTGGTGGGCATGCGTATGTACGCAGAAACGTAGCGGTACTAAAGATACACAAACATAGAAATAGCCCCAATGCCTGCCACCATCGAGCACCTGGGCAGCTGCAAAAAGCGGACGCTCGGTCCTGAGGCACACACATATAGCTTGTATGTGCGCCTATTTTGATTGAGCCGAGGGGCATAGAAGAATGAGGCTGAGGTGGGACATCACCTTGTGGGAGCATCTGTGCGGGAGCGTACACTATTAGTCCGGCCTCTTCAGAGCGTACGGAAACGAGCGCGCGTGGTGACGAGACACAAATAGCGTTATCTGGACGCTTATCAACATTATATATATACCTTATATATATATATATATATATATATATATATATATATAGAGCAGCCGGGAAGATATTCACCGTTCTAGTCTGGGCAGTAGCCGCAGTCGATAGAGGCTATTGGTTACATTTAGCCATAAAACAGTAGAACAACTAAGAATTATTACCTGGTCAATAGACGTCTGTCCGTAAGAGAAGACCTGATCTGAGACCCTTTGATATGTTTTTACGGCGGTCATTCTACATACTTTACAACGGATGTAGTAGCTTGTTCCTGCAAGCATATGCATGCAAAATACAAGCCAAAATACAAATTATATAACATGTCCTACGCCATAACATGTTTTTGCGCCATTATAGGTACAGGAATGAGCGATTGTCTTTGTAAGACTTTATACAGAATATATCGAGCCTAGAGTACACAACGGTAGCACATATACGCCATCGATAGACATACGGCTAACAAGAAAGCTTTTATTAAGAATAGCAGATAATGTCAAGAACGGGATGAAACGAGAATAGGTTTTCCTCACTGTGCTCTGCAGTGGGCCATTGGAATGCTTGCGTACCTATTTCCGGTGACAATTCCATCTCACCGTAATATTTCTAAAGAAATACGTTATTAAGCTAAGGTTATAAAACATCAATAAAATGCATGACCTCATCGGAAGCGAGGAACGGATCCGCCCAATCATTGAAGGTTAAGACGTTGACAGGCTAAGGACTTCTCAAAGAGCAGTGGCGGCGTGGTCTAGTGCGATAATCATGGTTGTCATCTGCGGCGGTGTCACCAGTTCGATTCCCGCTGTTGATCGAACTTTCTTTGAGCAATACTTATTGAGAACACATGATAAACCATAATGCTGAGAGGTAAGCGGCCATGCTGTTACAAGGGCTGAAAATCTTAGATATTCCAACATGCCTGGCCCTTTGTGCATTGAAAATATGCCTTACGGCGGGTTCAAGCCCGTGGAAGACGGAGGGAAACAACGTGGAATTGATTCTCATTTGTACCATTTTCATTTTAACAGTAGATAGTCCAGATTAAAAGACAACCTCCTTAAACATTTTCAAAAGAAGAAGAGTAGAGATTGTGCTGCTTCAATTTATAGCCACGCGCGGACTAAGCAGAGAGAGAGTGAGAGCGATATAAGAGTTTCCAGAGAGCGTAGCCGGGTGGCTTTCCATTTGGTTACCTCTGTGTAAAGGGAGAGTGTAAATGAGATGCGAGTATCGATTAACAACATGCTCTGGACTTCTGGAAGGCAACGAATGAATGCATTTTGGGTCAGATAGTTGAATTTCTAGTGTGTGGAGCAGTTGGAACTGGCAACAAGGCATCATACACTGGCCGGGCTTGAGCATGGCTAAGTAGGGAAATGGGGGGGCGGGTAAATTGTTTTGGCTGGTGTCTATCGAGGAGGTCAAAAGCAACAACAACAGCAGCGATCACTACAACAACAGCGGCAACAATAACAACAACAACAACAGCAGCGGCAACAATAACAACAACAACAGCAGCGACGACGACGATGAAGACACACCCTCGATCACTTTACTACCTGTCGCTGCTTCTGTTCTGTTTGTCGCCACGTCTAAGGCGACTGCTAATGGAAGTTATTAGGAGAAGAGGCAGATAAACAGACAGATAGATAAAAAGATATTTATCTCAGAGGAGAGCAACAAAGCGAAACAAGAACTGAGAGAGAAGGGGTGGGTGGGTGGCGGCTGTATAACGGGTGCATAAGAGGAACACTGTAGAGAGTACAGAAATTACGGTGAAGAGTACGGATTGCAAGTGGCGAACGGAAGTCGGGAAGGGGGCAAGGAGAGCAAAGCCATGCAATATAGAGACATTACCGCAGGAGTAACTGCAGTAGCGGCGGCAGCAGCAGCAGCTTTTGTCGTAGCGTTTCCTATAGTCACCATTTTACTGCCGCCGCCGCCGCCATCATCATCGAGCCGAATTGGCATTGCCATCACCTTTGCTAGTACTAAGTGGTATGCCTGCCCTCTGTCCATCTCCTTCTCTGTCACCCTCTCGCGTCTGTACCGTTCGATGTCGCGATAGCTAGCGACAGCCGCTGCGGCATCGAAAGTTACAGCCGGTGCGGCGACGTTGCTGTTTTTTTCCCGTTCGTTTTTCCCTAGACCTATTTCGTTCCTGCTTGGACGAATGAAGAGGTCATCTCTTGTTGCCTCACGAGCTCGATTGGTGGTGCATCGGCTCACTCACTGCTGCACTTTCTGCTGCGGAACGCGTAGTCTACCTACGTTTTGACCGGTGGTGACGTGAGCGTGGTGATGATGGTGGTGATCGGTGATCGCAACGATTGATAAGTCTACGAAGCTGCTGGCGACGACGCGCCAACGCCACTCCGTACGACCAAACGCTAGAAATTTGTCCATATTTGCTGGCGTGTCAATCGAATCGACAACGATTAAGAGGAGGACGACGACGACGACGACGACAACGACAACGACGCGACGACGGTGGTGTTGCTTCATGAGAATTAAGTACGCACGTGTATGTGCGACTATATAGTACATTGTGCTTGCTGCACTACGCTAACCCTTCGACGATGAGAAGGAGGAGGCGTTTGGAAGTGTTGCTGTCGTTACTGCTGCTGTAGCTGCTGCTGCTGCAGTAAGATAATAATAGTAATAATACACCAAGAATGACGAAGCCAGCAACAACAGGTAGAAACGCAGCAGTGGCAACAACAACAACAACAACAACAACAACAACAAATTAACAACAACAAATCAACAACAACAAAAACACCACAGCAGCCACGATGGCAGCATTAACGACGCGACATACAGCAGTCACAGCGGTACAAACTACAAGCTGACGCTGAGGGCGGTGATGGAGATGATGATGATGATGATGATGATCTGATAATGTTGTTGTTATTGGTGCTGCTGCTGATGATGATGATAAAGACGATGACGGCAACGACGACGACGATGTCTACGATGTCTACGGTAGCTCTACGAAGATCATGCTAACGAGGATAATTATAATGCTGAACAACCAGCAACAAAATGACATGTCACTGGTGTCGGTGCTTGGGGAGCGCAATGGTGGTGGCGGCGTCGGGCTGGTCGGTCGGTTGGCCGGCCGGCTTTTCCTTCACCACACCGCCCCACACCGCACTGCACCGCACCGCCACTGGCGTTATCGGGGGGGGGGTAGACGGAAATCGGCGTTGGAACCGCGGGCCCTGCTCGCGGATCCAAGCCCGAACAGCGCTGAATAAGTGTGTGCGGCGAATGCTGTCTTCGAATCTTCGACGTCTCGGTCAGCAAGTGGCAATAGTGGCAACAACAGAAGCAGCAGCAAAGTCCGAACAAACTCGACGAAGCCACGAACCCATGGCGGCGGCGGCGATCGATGGGCGTCTAGAAGTAACCGTTTATTGGATAGCGGAGATGTCGTCGTGGTTGTTGTCGTTGTCGTCGTGGTTGTTGTCGCCGTCGTCGATGACGGCGTTCTCTCGACTGTCCTGCCTGTCGGGCAGCGAGTCAGCCATTCAGAAAGTCAGTCAGTCAGTTACTGCTTATGGTGGTGGTGATGATGGTGTTGCTGCTGTTGCTGCTGCTGCTGCTGCGGCTCTTGTTACTCCGTAGCGTGCAAACATCATAATCATAATAATCATAACATTCATAATCGCCGTTAATGTTTCGTCGCACATGTCTCGTCGATCGAACGACGCAAATCGAACACCGCAATGAACGAATGTCGTCGTCGTCGTCCATCGTCGTCCCGGTTACCGGTGTGCCGGCGATGCGTCAACGCGCGCATTCTGCCTTGCTGCTGCTGCTGCGTTTGCTGCTGCTGTGCAATGTGTTTCGTCGTTGACAAAATGGTGTCAATCTGGTCGTATGCTCTCGTTTGCTGGATTTCTTCGACGGAACTATCTTTCATTGGGTTTCTTGCTCATGTTTTCGTCTCTCTCTCGCTCTCTCTATCTCTTTCTCTCTCTCTCTCTCTCTCTCTCTCTATATATATATATATATATATATATATATATATATCACTCTCTCATGTTTTCGGTCATTCTGCATCCTTCGTATCTGGTGATGATAGATTTGCCGCGTTTTCTTCTTCGTCCTCCCATCAACCTATTCTTCCGTGTGTCTCCGTCTACGCGTGCTCTTCATCTTTTGATTAATTGTTATCGCAACTATGCATCGTTTAGTTCCCCCTTTGTTCTCGTATTCAACTGATCGTTGTCACCACAACGACAAACAACCACCATCACCACTACCGCCGCTGCAGCAGCAGCAGCAGCAGCCGCCCCGCGTGGCGCGACACATTTGGAATTTAGGCGAATGGCCGCCGCCCGAATGTACAGATGTCCGTATTGGTGGCGTATGGGCGACGTGTGTATTGTTGACGCAGTAACTACGTTCACGTTCGCATGTTCGCATCCGACAAATTAAATGGAATTTTCGGAACGGCACACTTTGACATCGACGGACCGACCAGCGAGCGACAAGCGACTGTCCCTTTTTGAATGTCTGAGTGAATGTGTGTATGTGTGTGTGTGAATTTAGCATGGTGCCGTACAGAACTCATTTAGTCTCGGCATAGTCTACATAAATACGGTGCTCTATCGTGGCGGGTTGGTATTCGCAGGCAAGATGTTGTCATCTTGTGGCAGTAACGTCAACGACAATTGTAGCAGAAATGACAAGAGCAACAGCGACAACTACATTAGCAACAAAAGCAGCAGCAGCAGCAACAAACAATATCAGCAATACAAATTCAGAACATTCACTAAATCATCATGAATGAGGGCGAACAGTAAAATCTGGTCCACTGACGGACAATACAGGGCGAGGCGACCTCATAAGCACATCACAATGGCGTTGCCACGATGTCTGCGGACGTCGACTGGATCTGGATCGCTGGATACTACAGCTCAGCAGAGCTCGGCGCCTGCAGCGAGGTCGCCGCGAATCGCCGCGGCGCCCATAGTATCACTTTCGTATCCGCTTGCTTAGTTTCCGTTCGTTTTTTTTTCCCCCAAGAAAAAGTTGTTTTATGACGACTATATAACTAGTCGGCACACGGCCTCACACGATTCTATGCTCGATTGTACTCGTATATGCTGGTACAGAGCTCGAATAATCGACAGCAGGCTTTGCACACAAGTGTAGTTGGTTAGCAGAAGCGGTGTTGTTTTTTCGTGCCCTTTTTTAACAGTTAAAATAATGCAACATAAAGCTAAAAATAGCAGAAACGGTCTCTTAGCGAAACGGGCGGAAGTAATGGAAACGCGCTGTGATCGAACCGCACGATTGCTTGAACCACCGGCCGCCGGCCAGGTTCTCTATGGCAGGCGCAGTTTTTTTCAACGTTTGTCAATAGTAACATTGACATGTTTATCAATCAAGCACTTCGTAGTGGCTGATTGGTCGATTTCGAAGCGGCAACAGATGACGTTCACGATAGAGGTGAGTAGATGAGACACCTGGCATTCATAGTGTTCGGACACAGAAACAGTCGCTCTCTGTTCGAACCGCCCGTATCTCTGAGGGTGTAACCAACAAAGAGTGGGTTGTGACACACAAGTTTCAATCGTCTCGTGGGTTTTGCTACAAGTTTCACTCGTCTCGTGGGTTTTGCTACAAGTTTCACTCGTCATGTGGCTATTGATACACTGATTTCGTCATGTAGCATGATACTCGAGTGCAGTGCATTACTGTCAACCCAACATAACGAATGTAACGTTAGGTTGGAAAAGCCGACGGCATTTCGTCGTCGTCGTCGTCGTCGTTGTAGTTGTAGTAGTAGTAGTCGGCTAACAGTTGTCGACGAGCATCAAGAAAGAATAGTAGTGAGTTTACACGTGAAAATCCGTGTGTTTCCAGCGAGACGGGTGGAAGACACGTCACGTCACTGAGTTTGAGCGTGGAGTGTTTTCCGGTCGAGAAACCACTGCGAGCTTGCTCTAGTTACTACGACGACTACTTTTACTACTACTACTACTACTACTTCCACGACTGTGAGGGTGCAGCTGGTCGGTGCTCGGTGTTTGTGAAGAGGCGCCACCAGCCAGATGTCGGAAGTATCCGTCGAAGGTCTGGATGAGCCAGACGAAGGTGGAGAACGCCAGAGTACAACAACAACAGCGACAACAACAACAACAATACCAGAGACAACAACAATAACAGCGACAGCAACGATAACAGCAACACCTGCTACAAGAGCAGCGACAATAACAACAACAATATCAGCAACTTGTAGGCTAGTTCTGCTATCGCTACTATCACTTCTACTACTAGAGAGTTTTCGGGCTGACTCTCAGCCAAGATTTAACGTCCACAGAACTGTTTTTCACGTTGCTTCATCGACGAACCCCCATAAATACAAATGTGGGGCAACGGTGGGGCTTGAACCCGCGCGCTTATGTGTCTCCTCCGGTTGCGAGGCGTAGACTTAAGCCACCACCACGCCACCGGGCTTGACTTTGCGATCGCTACTATCACTACTACTACTAACGTAAAGTTTTCGGGCTGACCCTCAGCCAATATTTAAGGTCCATGAAACTGTTTTTCACATTGTTTCATAGACGGACCCTCATAAATACAAATGTGCAACGGCGGAACTCGAACTCGCGCACCGATGTTTATCCTCCGGTTGCGAGGCGCAGACTTAAGCCACTACGCCCCCGGGCTACGACTCTGCTACTACTACTACTACTACTACGTTTACTTCGATATATGTGAACAATGGCCGCGGCTATGCCGGATGTCATGGTCAGATGCGTCGCACACACGATCGCCCGGGTGCTGCTTCGTGGTCCGCCAAGTATTGTAGATCCACATTCGCCCACGTTCATTAACTGATCCGCCCAGCTGATCACCAACGACACCCACCAGCGACTGCGCGTGCGACGGACGACGACAACAACAACAACAACAACAACAACAACACAACCACAACAACAACAACGACAATAACAACAACAACAACAATAACAACAACAACACCGCCACCACCATCAACACCAAGAACAACAACAACCCCAGTAGCAGCAGTATACGGCGGCAGCGGCAGCATTCGATCATCTCTGTCCTTCAATAGCTCGCCAATCATATTCGGTAGCAACCACCAATACGAAGAGAGACTGAGCGATAGAACTAATCGATGCAGTCAAAGACACGCACACTCAGTATGCGAACCCAACAACAGAGTGAATTGAGAGGCGTCCCTCTCGTGTAACAGAGGGACGCGGCCGTAGCGCGTGCGTCGACGCTCTTTGCTGACTACGTTTTGACAAATACAATAAAATAATTAGAACTGACTGCAGGAGATCGTTGTGGTAGAAGCGTACGTTCTTGCCTGACGAGACGACGAGATCAGAGACGTCGCGTCGCTGTCGTCGAGTCCACAGCGCAACTTTACGCTTTCCTCTTTTCTTATGTAAGCTTTATCGCTCTCTCTCACTCTATACTAAAAGAGAGAAATACTTACACTCCCGTCCGCCCGCGATTTAATACGCGCGAGCCTTTGACGGGAGTGCCCGCCAGCCCGAATAGACAGGCCAGCAGCTCCCCCACCCTCCCCCCTATCGAGGTTCGGAATGGGGGTACCACACTACTCCACCGTACCGATTAGACGCGTTCACCTCGCGATTCCGCGTTACACACCAGAATATTGCACCGTCCCCCTTTTATAGGGGAGTTAGACCCACTCCAGCGCAGGGGTTCCCCGTGATTACGGGGCCAGAAGGTCCTCCCGACCGGTGGTCTGCTTTCGTGTGGCCATTTCCTACTCATTTTGCCTATTAAGCCAAGGCAGCAGGCGTCCCGGTCGGTACCACCGGGTGTCACCCGGGGCATTAACCGTCCGGCCCGGGGGTCCTCGTGCAGAACGGTCCCCCCGTATTGGCAATAGCCGTGGCAGCCCTCGAATGGGCCACGACAGGATGACAATATAAATTCGTTGACACCCAGTTTCTATCGTATGCCTTGCCCCCCGGTTAGATGTTAAAACACGGGAGTGTTACTATTGGGAGTTGTACCGTCTGACTAACTTACAAGGGGGCCCCGTGAAGGTCCCCGCAGCGCGCGGAAGTCGCGCGCCAGCAGACCAAGGCCGGTAAGAGAGTCATAGTTACTCCCGCATAGGCCAAGCCTGGACCTAACGCCTTGAGTTATGTCCCGAACGGGCTGTGCACATGTTCTTACATCACAAATGTATATCTTAGTATATATATATATATATATATATATATATATAAATGTATACTAAGATATACATTTGTGATGTAAGAACATGTGTATATCTATATATATATATATATATATATATATATATATATATTAGCGACTCTAGACTTTTGACTTTTTGCCTTCAAGACGTTAGGAGGCCCAGGTGAAATTTCGGAGGGAGCCTAAGATATGCAAGTATCTCAGATTAGCCACGGAGGAGGTGCTGGTAATTTTTTTCCGGCAAACTCTCTTATTGGATATACAGTACGGTAACGCCACGGCGCTGTTTATCACCTTATCCAGGTGGTCGACACCAGGCCTGGACGTAGGGCTGATGTTGTTTGTCGTCACGTTCTCTGAGGGACAATTGTTTACACCTTAATATATACACATACATCACCGCTGACCAAAGCTTTTATGAAGGCTCTAAAAACATATTCGTATTAAGTAACATTAAATAAATATCAAGATAGATTACCAGTACAGCTTTTAAGAAGAACCGATGCGCTATTAACTAACATTAATATCATGTGACACCATCCTACACCTTCTTCGTTTTGCTTACCCTCCTGCTTGACTGAGTATAGCTAGTTGATTTGTATATAACCGTATGCTGACGTATAAGAAGGAACAATATAGTACCGCCAAGTGCGCTTGTTTTGGTCTGTCGGCATGAGTTCTCTCAATTTTCCTGAGACGTTTACTCCCGTTTCCATAGACTGTTAAATATATTAGGATCATTATCAATTGTTAACTTGTAACACTTGGATTGCTCCGTCAGAGGTAGGCACATTAGTTAGGACGCGAAAAGCTTACTCACAATTTCTATGTGCGGCAATGCTTATTCGCCGATGAAGTATAGTCTCGAAAAAGTCCAATTATTGTGACAAAATTAGGCTTACACACAATTGCTTGCTGTCCCATTTCTCGCTGCTTACATTGATATTCTGATAGAGTGGCGTTCTCAACAAATATACGCTGTTTTTGTTGTTGTTGCTGTCGCTACTGTTATTGTTGACGCTGTTGTAGTTGTTACGATTGTTGTTGTTGTTGCTGTTGACATAGCATCTTATGATGCACACAAGCTATGGTTCTAGCTGGTCTTCAAAATTATACTCAAACAATGAAAGTATAATGGGTGGGGTGGCCAGCAACTCTGTCTAGAAAGTGTGAATTTAATCTGAGCGCAATACTTCACGTACACATACGTCTTCAAGAGATATGGTTTAGCACGTACAGGTTTGGATTGATTTTGCTCTAATTAAATAAACTCGTATCAATAACATCCACGCTCATACACACACATGCACACGCATATATAAATACACGATACACTAATATATCGTACACAAATGACATGCGTACACGTGATACAAGCATGCAATGAATTGCATTGTAAACGCATTGCACGTTACCGCAACCAGCACACGACATCCGCGTACTGCGCTGATAGACTCTCTTTGGTCAACCGTTCGCCACCTGTTGTACGCATCGCTTATTTGTTCGCCCATTCATTTGACCGTTCATCAGTGTATCTGGCATTATGTAGGTGTTCGCTCACTTCAATATATCTCTGACAGTCAACTCGGGCGTCCTTCAGCTTGGTTGTTGGCGTCATAGTCATCATGTTCTTTTCGTACTATTTCTGCGCTCTTTTTTGCAGCATTTCTCTGGAACGTTTCACCTTTTCTACAATCCATTCCCGGTATCCCTTGGTTCTTTATTATTTCCTTAAATTCGTCATCATTAGCACCCTTAGTCATCACAATTAGCAACATTATTTGTCATTATCATCATTAAGTTGTATCACTAAATATTTGCCTCGTTTCTCTCTTTCATTCTGTTATGATCATTTCTCCCTCTCTCTCCCTGTCACTCTCTTGCTGCAACACTTGACAGCATTCGGTTATTGCAGAGGTTTCGTCTCTCGGTTTTCCGTCTATCGTTCCAACCTGCATTTTCCCATTGCCTATTTGCCGCCTTGCGTTCGCTTTTCCCTTCTCCCTCCCCCCTTTCTTTTTCTCTTAATCTCTTTCCCTCTCGCTTTTCCATCTCTTCTCCTCTTTCTGTGCCTCTCGTCTCTCTCTCTATTCTAGCTTTGTTTGCTTTCTTGTCCATCTAACTAATTAGCCGCCACCTGTACTCTTCACGTGCAGACAGAGACACCCGGTCAATTCCACCGGACCAGACAAATAGAAAACGATGCCCAGCCAATGGAAGCGAAAATAGGAGCACGACGTCAAAACGGCCACAGAGAAGCCACAGCAAAGAGAATACAATGAAATGGCAGCAGAAAAAAGCAGAAGGAGAAGCCGAAAAGCCAGAGAATGCACGAAAAACATAAAGAAAAGGCCAAAACAAGTCGCAAACGAAAGCCGAGGCAGACTATCGAACGACGACCAACTACTGTGCAATGCCACGCCATTAAGCAAATGGCACCGGTGCCGCCCTCGCCGATAGGCTGGCAACAGCTTAGGCACGACCGTTGCGGTCCGCCAGTCCGGGTCCACAGTCGGCGGCATTAAATTGCGTTGCCCCGCTGCTGGCGCGTCGTTTCTCTGTTGCTGTTCACATTGGCCCGAGGTTCTCGCTCTCGGCTTTGCGATCATGGTCACTTAGCAGGTCAATCGGACTCTCCTCGATCGGCCCTCGCAATAGGGCAAGCGGTAGGTAGCCCGATTTGGCTTTTCGAGACTTTTCGGACGTCAAGAAACGACAACGACGTCGAAGAAGAAATGCGAGCAGCGCATTTAACAGTAACAACACAGCTAATGAGAACAGCAGCGGCAGCAGCAGCAGCAACAATAACAACGAGATGGCAACAACAGCGGCAGGAGAAAACAAAACCAACAACACCAAGAGCAGCAACAACAACAGCAACGATAACAATAACAACAACAACAATACTAACGACAAATATAATACCCTACGACGAGGGCGGCACAAAACAGGGAACCCGGTGCGAGCAGCAAAGCAGTATGTGAAGCTCCAAAGGCAACTGGCCAAGTGTGGTTACAATGAGAGGGATCTCGGAGGGGTCTTCGACACTACTACTTCGACTTCAGGTATCGCATACTATCACTGTTTATACCATAAGTAGCACTACTGAAGCAAGTAGCTATAAGTAAATAAACCACAGACAGTTAGATAAACAGACAGCAAACTGTCACTGACAGGCTAGATCGCTAGCTGTCAACATACCTGATCAAGACGGTGGTCGTGGTATCGCAGTTATTGTTGTTGTTGTTGCTGCATTATTATTATTATTGGCAGCGTTACTGCTGTTGGCATCGACTAGTGCGAGTCAGACATCGACTTCAGTCTTACCGTATTGACGGTATTCGTTACTGACGACGGAAAAAATAAAAAAAAACAGTCATGGGACGGTATTCGCTCAGACAGTTACTATTTTGATATTGTAATTGTTGTTATTTTGATATTGTTGTGGTTGTTGTTCGTGCTGTAATCTCGCGTACGTTTGCCCAAGAGGCGCGTGTTCGCCAAATGTTGTAACTTAATGACCATAGAGCTAGCACAGCTGGCTGAGTAGTGTGAAGCTGTTGGGCAATTGACCCACCAACCTAGTAACCCTTCATCAATGATGTTTGATACCTGCTTATTTTTGTGTAACATGATGACTTGGATCATGGAGTGCGATATTGAGCAAAACTCTTTATCGCATCTGTGTTAGCGCTTCTGTACGACTCCCTCTCAAATATTCGTGAACCACACACTACCATAAAGGCAACCGAGCTTAAATATATGTCAAAACAAGGCCCGGACTATCCCCAAATCTGTAAACCAATATCGGATGTAAGCATGCTAATATGCTACGGTTGTCAGTCAACATCTTGCACATGCAAATGTAGGGCTCAACAAATAGAAATTGTGAACACGTAAAACGAATTACGTTGCATCTGAGCTCTGTTACTAGTCAACTAAGCAAAATATTTGATGCGTAGTTGTGCGTTTTCTGAACGATTACGAAAGAAGAAGGGATAAGCGTTTTATAAATTATATTGTTGGATAGGGACGTTGTTTATATAATGAATATATATATATAGATATATATAGTCCGAATACTAAGCTACGAGGTAGCAGCTTGCAGAAAAGTCTTGTCGTGTGTGGTAACCGAATAGAACGGGTGGTTCTATTCGGTATGAATAGATGGGTTGCCAGTTTACTACTATTAGCCAAGGTCTGTTCGGGCACGGGGGTGGCGACAATGGGGGAATGCGGGAACAGCGGTATAAGACAGTGGTCCTTTAGAGTACATAGCAGAGTAACAGTAGCAGCAGCAACACCACTACCAACCGCGGCTGTGGCAGTCACTGTACCTGAAGGCGTAGGAGAAAGGCCGAAATGAGGGCCGTCGTATACAGCGGCTATGGGCGACGGTCCGGTATTCGCCTCGAGCGAGGTGACGTCGATTGACGAACATACGCGTGGCCGGCTACCGCTCAAGCCAATAAGAACCACGTGTTTTCCGCACGCCTGGGCCCAAACGTTGGCTTGGCCTGTAACTTGTTGTTGTGGTTGTTGCTGTTGTTGTGGTTGTTATTATTGTTGTTGATGTTGTTGTTGTTGTTGTTTTTGTTGCTGTTGTCGTTTCTGTTGTTATTGTTGCTGTTACTGTTGCTGCTGTTAAAATCGGTGGTGTTATTGTTATTAAACCTGTTGGTGTTGCTGTTAAGGTTTGTGTTAAGACGGATGTTGTTGTTGTTGTTGTTTTTTGCTGGCGTTGTAGCTTCGCGGGTTAAGCGCGCACTGCAAGATTTTGGCAGATTCGGTGCAACGAGCAGGATACTTACTGCGACGATTGCAGATAACGGAATCCCGGCGTAAGGCCGGGAAACGGGGGGTGGGCGGGACGACGACTAGGGGTTTTGGAAGAAGGCAAATAGCTCCGCTCGTAACGGCTGACGCCGCCTGACGGGTACTCCATCACCTCAGAAGGCAACGTCTATCCCAACGACGACGACGACGACGGCAGCAACTTTGAACGGCTGCTGCAACAGCATGGCCCCAATACGTACCTCCTCGTGTCGGCTACTACGCATCCACGGTCCTGACGCTCCTGATGCAAGCTTTCCTTCATTGAATGCAGCCACAAATCCGAGGCTGTTTCCTGCTGCTGGTGCCCGCCGTGCGTATAGGCGGGCTCGGTCAATGACAGGGCCTACGAGGAAGAACGCCGCGTAGCCTTGGAAATGTTGCCAAGGCTAGTTTACCATAACCGCTTCTATCGAGCGACAAAAGCTGAAATCACAAACGAGCCGCGTTCAGGCGAAGTTTTTGCCGGGACGGCACGCGGTGCCACCGAACCGCTTACCAATGCAGAGGGTTGTGATTAGCGTGTAGCCGAAATGCGGTGGACCTCAATGTGCTCGTCGTGTTGCGACACAACAAACAGCTTGTCAGTGATCCCAGCAATCGTATTGTATGGCGGGGGCTTGACATTCAAGTGCATTTTACAGTTAATCTTCGGTGAGGCGTTAAGCCGAAGGCCAGGTAAGCACCAACTTGACCTTTTCTCGCATGTATAACAATATAATTTACCTCAGTTGAGAATGGCCAGGCGGGTCGCCGTATTGTTGCGCCCACTAATCAGTTTGCCTCTTGCATGCGTGACTCGCGCGCCGTACACATTTGAAGCATTTGGTTTTAGAAGTATTTAAAAATAATATAATCGAGGTGTACGCACTTTCACGCGACACGACGGCAAATAAGCTGGACCATCAATAACGCTTTTAAAGATAATGCACTTTGCAGAAAAAGAAATTTTACATTGAAAAAAAAAATATATATATATATATATATATAAGACGCCCCTCGGTTAAACCTCATTGGGTAAAATATATATATATATATATATATATATGCTGCTACATAGTCAGTTGTTAAAGTCGTCTCAAATGCTTCTGTCCAAAGGTAAACTCTAGTTAAGAGACAGTGCACAGTGCGTGCTGCTTCCCGCCTACGCCTTGACTTGTTTAAGATCGCTCAGATCGAAAGAAGATACAAAATGCTCGATTTGTTTTGCCTAATGTGTTTGTTATCACTTGTGTCGCTTTTGCATGTTCTTCCTACTGTTGACATCGCTGTGGTGCTGTATTCCCGCTGTTGGTGGTCTTATAATTTTTTCAGCCGCCTTTTCTGAACTCGCTGCTGCTGCACATGCAACATATTCGATGTTCTCTCTCCTTTTTTTGGTCGTATGACCGCTCTTTTCTATATGCTGGTTGTTTTTGTTGTCTTTATTAGTTTTATTGCTTCTTCTACTAACACCACAGCCGTACAGCTGCCGGCTGCTGCTGCTGCCGTTTAAAATAGTTGTCTCGATACGAGTAGTAGTCGAAGTAACAGAATTCTGTTCTCCTGATAGCGGGATAGCTTGTGATCATCATGGTGTGAGTCGAGCCTGTTGCCTGGCTGCTTCTGCCGCTGTAGTGGTCGCTTCTGCGACCTAATGCGTCCATTGGTCCGTGTCCTGTTTGACGGCTCGGCCTGTTTGTCATATGCCCGATGTTTTTCCTTCGTCCCGCGTTTGCTTATTCCTCTCGATCGCTCTCTCCCCACTCCACGTTACCCTTAGCCCCCGCCTCCACAAGGGGTCTGGTGGGAGTGACAACGACGACATGGACGACGACAAGAATGACAAGGACAACAACAACGACGACAAGAATGACAAGGACAACACCATTGTAGATGGAGGAGGATCGTTGAATTGGCCTTCTGTGGTCCTGGCCAGCTTGGGCTAGCGAGCTATCGGCTTGGCGTCCATCCAGCTCGCGCTGGATTCTTCTCTTCGAAAAGCTGCATCACTGTCGTCTTCATCGTCGTCGTCGCGTGTTGGCTGTAACTGTCAATTCATCGCGTCTTCAGCACCTACGGCACTCTAACTACCAACCTCCCTACCTACCTACCTATAAACTCACGTAGGTACGGCGCTGCCGTCACACATGGTCATCCTACGCTGACCCCGCCACCCCCGTATTGCCCTATGCACGTGTTCAGTCAGCAGCGCAGCCGTGTTGCGGCCTGCTTCTTACGGGGCTTGACGGCTGGTTGCGTCGGCGGCGACGGCTTACGGTGACATCGCTCGCTCACTGGCTGGCTCGAACGGTTACGCAGCTTCAGCAGCCCGTTACCTAGCTGGTGCCAATCCACGGCGTTTTGTTTCGGTGAGCTGTTTGCCCGCCTGTAGTAGCGCTATAGTGGGGCTGGTTCGATCGAACGCTTGATGCTGCTACTGATCCTACCGTCACCACCAATACTACGACAACGACTACTACTACTACTACTGCTATGACCTCTACGACCTTAACTTACGGCTACTTTTTCTACAGGTACTGCTTGTCGATCTCGCCCTCTCTCTCTCTTCTCTCTCTCTCTCTGTGTGTCTCGTACGCACGCTCCTTCGCTTTTCTCGCTGTTGGATGCCTGATGAGTATAAAACTGTCATTTTTTGACGCCTTCCTACTACAGAAGCAACAATAACATCTACTACTGAGACTACTTGTGCTGCATGCTGCTAGCAATGACAACTAGTACTGCTACAACAACAACAACAACAACAACAAACAACAACAATAGCGATACCAACGATAACAACAACTGCCACTGTTACGGCTGATGGTGTTTAAGGCGATATTTGTAGTAGGTGCCCAAAAGCAGTACCATACCAGAAGCAGTACCATCAACAACAGTTTCAACAGTGACGACGACGACTACAGCGAAGTCATCAGAAGGCTACGACAGTGCTTTTCTGAGGTTGGGGGTGGTGGGGCCGGTTTGGCTATGATTGTTGACGTTGTCAGCGTCGACCAGGCGACCCCGCAGCTCGTGGTGGTCATCCTGGCGCTGCGTCATCCATGAGTTGTTTTGGCTGGTGATCGACGACACGAATGTATCGAACTGCCGCATCAGTCAACGAGAGAAACGCCAATATCCTCTCTTGTTTTGTTGTTCGTTGGTTTTCGGTCTGTTGCCCCCACCGTCAGCGTCAGCCTCTAACCCCCCCCCCCCCCCGGGCATAACTCTGGCTCACGTTTAGTGTTCAGCTGGCCGGCCGACGGGATGGAACGACGATCTGGCCGGCCGTCTGACAAGATGGCGCGACCCGATCTCTTTCTTGCCTGAGCTTTTCGTGCCGGTCATCCTATTGATTTCTCGTTGTCGCCTCGACAGTTTGTGCGGCAGGGGGAGCCGATGGCAAATTGTCGAAACGCCAACAAGTTCAATGCGAGGAAAACGGGCGGGGGGCAGCAATATGAATATGAGACAGAGAAAAACAAGAAAAAGAATGAGCAGACGACGATGATGACAAGCAGGAAAGGCACGATGGCACGCACAGCGGGCTTTGGCCTCAACGTGCGTGCGTGCGACGTGCCAAAAGACGTGGGAAGGCGGCCTCCGACCTAGCTGCCAGCCAGTTAGCTAAAGTCAGATAGATGTCAAGAAACGAGCGGGCTGGGATGACGTCTCAACGTCACTCCAACCGTCGAACCGACGGACGGCCCCTATGAACGGCCAATCATAAGGTCGACGAATAGGGCGTCCCGTCGGGAGAACTGACGAACGCAAGGTATGCCAGTGCAGAATGCATTGGTCATCAATCGCAAGGTAAATATTAAAGTACAATTATATATGCGTATATATAAATATATGTGTATATATATATATATATATATATATATATATATATATATTCTAATAATTGCCTACGGGCATACGTTATGACAAGGGTGCACATCATATTATACCTTAACAGCACATAAAATATATCTTGAATGCGCCAGTGTGACAGGGTCCTTCTACAAAAGAACTAGCCAGACCAAAGAATAGCATATAAATTGAAGAATTCTAATTGGCGCAAATAAAGCAGCCTGAATATAGGCTCCATTACCGTCTTAGACACATATCCATACATTCCATACACAAACATACGAGTATATATATATGATTTATTAATGAGTTTACGCCTCACCGACTTGCTTGCTAAGCATGCCTATCAACACCCAACCACACGATTCCGCGACCTATGCGACGCGACAATGCATGTTGGCAAAGCCATGAAAAAATGCAGGCATTTGCCATGCACCACGCAGTTAAGTGCTGACGCAAGCACTTAACTCAATAACTACTTAGAATTTAAGAGATCGAATGTATATCAGACGCGCAACGAGTTTGTGGTCTCTTCTAGTGGATAGTAGTGCCTTAAGGCAAGAAGTACGGACATACATAGGTTTAGTTCAGATGTGGCAAGACCACGACCACAGTCGCCATCATCATTGGCTTCCTTGCTTCACTTTGGTGTCATGATAATGACGGCCATAAGCATATTCGCTGCCTTTCTAGTCATCATCATCATTGTTGTTGTTGTTGTTGTCGTTATGGCTGTGGTACATTAGGTGTACTGTCCGCCATATTACCTATGGAAAGCCGCGCAACAAAAGGCAAATAGAAAATGAATCTTGAGGGGGGGAGGCAAAGGAGATAGAGCGAGATACCTCGCACTGAAGCCTTGCGTACTGTGGTGTACTGGTGCTAATGTTTGTTTGTCAGTCTGGCTGACGCCGCTTGACGGTTAGCGGCCGGAGCGTAAACAACGCAGACTGAGAACTCTCGTGCCGGTTTCCTTCGTTGCCTCCTTAGCCAAGTTAGCGGAACGGCTTGTAGCTTATTGCAACGGTGAGCGAACGTTGAATCGGATCATAAATTGACCCAGCTTGGCTGGACGGGTCGTCAGGCCAGCCATCACCGCCCGATCAGCGGAGACTCTAGGCGTTGATGAGCCGATGATGAGCTGAACCTGCGCCGAAACTGAGCTAAGCAGACCTCAGCTGCCGCCCCGTCTCCCACTCGCTGCTACTAAAGATCAATTAAATGAGAACGAGTCAGTGTCAAGCGGGGGAGGGCAAAATAGCCACGCCATCTTAGATTCCTGCAATTTCAATTAACTGATTATGTAGTTCGGTGCTGGTGTATATATATATATATATATATATATATATATATATATTGGCTAACAGCAAATCATTTATATTATATTTATTTATTATTATGTATATATTATTTAATGAGAACTAAAGCATTATATTATGCAGTTCCTATAATAAACCACTTTTTGAA
The DNA here is from genome assembly GCA_003439945.1 of Dermanyssus gallinae. Classification (NCBI taxonomy): domain Eukaryota; kingdom Metazoa; phylum Arthropoda; class Arachnida; order Mesostigmata; family Dermanyssidae; genus Dermanyssus; species Dermanyssus gallinae. Next base: position 39,266 of record QVRM01004274.1, read on the forward strand.
TCTTGAATATATGTATATGTATATATATATATATATATATATATATATATATATATATATATATATATACAGGGTGTTCCTATTTGTGTGTCCAAAACGCTAGGGTATGGTCAAACTCGGTGAGAAAATCATTTTTGCCAATGGGTGGAAGCCGGGAAAACGTTTTGTTTAGGAGTGAGGATGAAATTTATAAAAGCAGTTATTCTGTCTTTTTCTCCTACATAGTTGTGCAAAATCTACGTTTGCGGGAGAACCAGTCAGCGCACAAAGGAACCGATCATACCGGCGTGTTTGGCGGAAAATTCTGCACAATAAAGTATACATTACTAGCTTGCGTAGCAAAAAGCGAATAGCCAGATTAAGGAAAGTCATAAAAAGTCAAAATGTTACGTTAACGCTTTTTTGTGCAACATCGTACTTTTTTCCATTACGACCAAAAATGCACGTCCAAAAGACTACTCTTAGGCAATAGCAGATTTAATGCCCACTACATTCGTACCAAAGTGATGGTGCTGCGTTACGTAGTTGCCAAGTGACTAAGCTTTTTCGACAGTCATAGTTGTTATGTTTCACATTGAAGTTTTCACGTCCAGAACCGTAGCATTTTGCCAAGACGTTTCCGCCCCCTCTTTCCATTAGAAAAAATTATTCTCTTGCTGAGTTCTACCAAACCTCAAAATATGTACCTAACTTTCTCATACACCCTATGTAAGTATGCATGCCTTCGCTTTCGATATGACTGTCGAAAAAGCTTAGTTACTTAGCAACTATGTAACGCAGCACCATCACTTTGGTACGAATGTAGTGGGCGTTAAATCTGCTATTGCCTGAAGGTAGTCTTTTGACGTGCATTTTTGGTCGTAATGGAAAAAATTACGACGTTGCACAAAAAAGCGTTAACGTAACATTTTGACTTCTTATGACTTTCCTTAATCTGGCTATTCGCTGTTTGCTACGCAAGCTAGTATGTATACTTTATTGTGCAGAATTTTCCGCCAAACACGCCGGTATGATCGGTTCCTTTGTGCGCTGACTGGTTCTCCCGCAAACGTAGATTTTGCACAACTATGTAGGAGAAAAAAGACAGAATAATTGCTTTTATAAATTTCATCCTCACTCCTAAACAAAACGTTTTCCCGGCTTCCACCCAGTGGCAAAAATGATTTTCTCACCGAGTTTGACCATACCCTAGCGTTTTGGACTCACAAATAGGAACACCCTGATATATTAGATATATATATATATATATATATTATATTATATATATATATATTATATATATATATATAATATTACATATATATAGTATATATCTATATATATATATATATATATATATATATATATATATTTATACATTATATATAATAGTTATATATACTATATATATATATATATAATATATATATAGATTATATAGTAATATATATTGTTTCCGACAACAGCAACTGCAGCGTTCCACGTGTGGAGCCTAATTCTCTGCTTGGATGTAGTAGCATAAGAAACATTTAACATTACTTATGCTGAAATGGATTCAATTATTCTCTAGTACTACGCTTGCTAGAGAACTATTGCATTTATGCAAGGCAAACACACTACGTTTACAACAACGGGTTCACACTTTTGGTCGTGTCGCTATGCCACAGAGTCGAACTGGCGTGACATTGTGCGGCATGGTACCTAATCATCGTACTTCATTTGACATCGTACACGCTCGTATAGGTAAGTAAGGCTCGTGGAAATTATTGGTCTGACATAAAACGTGGCGGAAGCCGTGTGCTGTTACCCAATGCCTACCTTTTATCCCTGCTTTTCGCAAGTGTCTCCTGCTATAGCTCTAGTTTTATAAATACACGGATGTATATCTCGGATTATTTTTGATATAGGATTTAGATATCCATGTCGGATCTAACACCCAACTGACGTTCTATTCTGCAACGCCGGAATTCTCGAATGAAAAACAACTTAAGTTCGGCGGCGGTAGATATCCACTTGCTGCACCATGATGCTAACCACCAAACGGAATTAAATTATTTTACAGATTACGTGTGGGTTTGCAACAGGTATTGTATAAAGTTTAGGCGTTGCTATGCGTAGGATCGATTCCTACTTGGGTAGAATATTTTTTCTTCCGTGGATGAATCGGGTGAGGCATTGCCCTGCTGCTACACTCCTCTGCTGGAGAAAGTCTCACTAAATTCAATATGAGCTTGCTAACGGTGGCTAAAGTGGCCAAAACGAAATTAGACCCTCCACTCTCCGACAAGTTTTGAAGAAATAGCCTGCACGGTCGTACCGAGGAGATCCACATATAAGGCACTCCTGCTGAGAGGTTCCAGCCCGGCGAAATTGTCCCAGGTAGTGTGGTCATTTAACAGCTTAGCTAGCCTATTTCACCTGATAGAGGGTGCTACTGCTGCAGAAGCTTTTACAAACCATACTTTATGCTGATAATAATTGTTTAAAATAGCATCACTAAACTTGAACAATTTAGTCGGTGATACGCATCAATCTACCATAAGAAAGATTTTTTGAAGGTGTTGTCAAGAGTGGTTCTAAGATAAACAGATTATGTAACACGATCAAGATATAAACACATAGACACAATGCAAGTAATTCCCAATTCAAAACTGACCTAAAAGACGCAGCCAATTGAGTAACTTCCAAAGAAAAAAAACACGATCAATAGCATCTGAATAAATCACATAGTATGTTTTACCTTATTGAATCATTTGTTTTTTTTTATAAAATGCACTATGTTTGGGTATATACATATAAACATAGTGTATAAGACACAGATGGTAAAAACAATTTATGAGTATTCTCGCTAGACCTGGGAGAGCGACAAATATTTAGTACTGTCGGTGGGGTAATACAGGGGGCATGGATCGCCACAATGACGACATCTGTGGTTCTCTTTGGGTTCATGAAACCCACCAAGCCGAAATAATAGATGTTGAAATCCGTGAACACTGTAGCGAGTGGCAAGATGACAGCACAAACGAAGGGATTCCTTCTAGGCCTAGTTAGTAGCCTGGCCCTCATGGTCTCAACGCACCCTCACAAGTCGGTTTACAAACTGGTAAAAGCCCATAATTTATTTTGGTTAATGAGATTGCAATCTGATCTAGAAGTACTTTGCAGGCTGAGATAGTGCAATACCCAGTCCGGAAGCCATGCTTCTCTTCTGAAAGGAACGCCAGTGCTCTCAGAAAATTCGTGAGGAGTCTCATGAGTATGCTCAAGAGTAGTATTTCCTCATGTCTAAATTAAAAACCAATGTATAGGCTGTCTTATGTGTTTCTTGTATATTTAACTGGAAATCTAAATAACTGCGCTCTCACCAAAAACACGTCACACAGAGTGTAATATATACTCAAGTGTACGCACGTCTTTACTATACATAACGGGCGTTATTTGTATACAGATGTATACAAATTACCTGAGATGCTCGATATTTATCTTTGCCCTTAAACCTACTAAACTGAGAGGGCATGCCAAGAAACAGGGCGCATATGCGATCCACCCATTTAAACCTAAAACGTTTTCATATAGTGGAACGTGAATAGTAGAATTTTCTATTTACACCAAAAAATCTGCCAAAAAGGTAACGTAGGTCTTTCTAGCAACGGTTAAAATACATGATACAATATATATATATATATATATATATATATATATATATATATATATGCATACATATTTATAGAGTTGTACGTTTATTAATTTGTTTCTTACGCATGCATTTTTCTCACCCTCACTCGGTGCACCTGCACTCGGTGCAACGATCTCACCCGCTGCTAAGGAAGTGTGCTTGGCGTTTGCTATGTATTATCGCTGCATAATTGCTGTTGCATGAAGCTTTTTGCGCATGAGCCATGTTTAGGTTTTACGCATTTAGGCTCTGCTAAATTACCGTCCTTTGCTCAGTTGCCAGAGGCAGAACTTTTCAAGTAATTAAGTTCGGAATGTGCTGGAACTGAGATTTATTTGTGCACGCATTTTCGTCGGCACGATAAGACTATATATATGGCCAAGTCTGCAATAAGATGCGGTCGTATTTGGTTAGAAACTTTATACACATACTTGGCTACTAAACCTGAGTGTGATTGAAATTACCCAGCCGCACGAACTGTGTGTACGTAAGCTGGACATATATATAAACGTGTATACAACCCAGCTAAATTTTCTGATCGTGTAAATTGGGCTTATATAAGGAAACTTTTTTTGTAATAATAGTGTTCGTTATATTTATAAACTTCGTCGTGGAGCAAAATACCTATTACGACTGTGAGAGATACTATTGCAGATTGCCGAGTTTCTAATGCAATATGATTTTGTATGCGGTTCTTACTTAGCGGCGAAAGCAAGTCTACAACATTGACCAGCGATCAATAAGAATACTTCAATCTCAACCAAGATAAGCACAACCGTAATTATGAAACTCGTTATGTAGAATCGCAGCTCCCTAAATAAAGGTAGCTACTGGTTTGAGTGCCTGAGAAAGAACCCAACGAGATCGAATACGTTTTGCGCGTATTACATGGGGTGATTTATTTTCGCAGCTTTTTGCTGGATATTTATTTAGATTGCAACTCCGGATGCACATTGCGACAGATCAGCGGTTGGCGTTAAGGCGAGCATCGAACGGAGAAGATATGCCTCAACATTGACAAACGGCACACAATATAAATCAACGACCCCATGCTGCAATAGAACATTGGAAAAGCCTCTTGGTGCGATCAAGTTGGGGGATAGCGTAAAACTCGTCAATTTTACTCTGGCTTCGAGCATCTGCAATGCCTACAATAGGCTGCTGATCCCTGGAGCATCCTCAGGATATCTCCTCGATCCGTTCTTCTCACAGAAGCTGCCGACCCCTAAACGGCGATCAATGCATTCCTCATCAGTAGCAGGCGCTACAACAGACGCGTATATATGTATATATATACATATATATACACATATGTATATATATATATATATATATATATATATATATATATATATATATACATATATATACACATATACATGTATATGTGTATACATTTATAAAAAGCAGATACTTGTTTATGCTATACGATGTGTACTGATCTTCACGCGCTTCCCCGGAGAGTTTGCCAGCATCTGAATCAACAATGGTTCGCCGTCGTTGTCGGCTAGATTCCTTCTTTGCGCCTGAGCTCTGGCAGGGCACGGGGGGCTGGAGAAGGGACAAGAATCGCCTCTTCTGCGCAGGGGCACACCGGATGGGTGCCCCTTCTTCTTGAGTTGGAACACCAACAAAAACCAAGTTGTCGTTTACCTACACCAATGCTGTACGCCCTTCCTTCGTTCCTTTCTTCATTCCATTCTTCGGCTCCTTCGACTTGTCCTGTCCCACTGCGTCCCAAGAACCCCCAAGAAGTCCTCGCCATTCCTACAAAGAGGGTGCGCAAGCGGCTTCTACAGTCGTTGGTGCCGCCACCCCACCCAATCGGCGGCGGCGGCGGCGGAAGCAGCAGCAGCAGCGTTCCACCCCACAACTACTGAACCGTAGCGCTCGTCGGTAGACGCGTAGCTACTCGTAATAGCAACGATGGCAACGACGCTCGTCTGCACCGATACTGCACCAAGCTCCCCCGCCCTCAGCCCTCAGCACCCCCTTTCACCCCACGCATGTGCGAGTGTACAGAACGGAGAGACATACAGACAACTGTCTGCCAGCGAGGAACATTGTCACTGTCGTTGCTATTGTCGGTCGACGTTGTCGGCATTGTTGTTGTTGTTGCTGCTGATGTTCTTGTATTCGTTGTCGTTGCCATTCTTTCTCGTTCGATGTTATTGCAAATTTAAAATTACATCGTTACAAAAATCAAGCGCAGCACTCGATTGCGCGGCGCCCTCGGTCGGTCCTTGCCCATGCGCCTCATCGTCATCATCGCGATGGCGGTCGTGGTGGTGGTGGTCGTTGATGTCGTTGTGTCACAGCGTGCGCTTTTTCCCCCGGCTGCTCCGGCGGTGGCTTCCTTCGAGGTGCAACTGCACTCTGTGTTCCGCAGTGCAGCAGTAGAAGCACGGCAGTAGCGTGTCTCGTGTGTCCAGAGGTCCTTGGTCTCGTCCGCTCGGTCGCTGTGACCGTCTACGTCGATGTCTGTCGGGCTTCGTATGGTGGTGGTGGTGGTCGATGAACGGTCCGATGCCATGGCAGCAGACACTCGTTCCGACTCGAGTCCGAATCGAGTGCGAGGCCTGCCGGTGGCTTCCCTTAGTCCCACCATCACAGCGCCGCCGCCGCTGCCGCCATGGCTTGAAGTACAGCAATTTGTGCAGTCCGTCTATTCCAATGAAAGCGGACGAGAGAGAAAGAAAACTGAGCTAGAGAGTGAAGTGCGTCTATGTGTTCTTTAAATGGACGAACGGCATGTGGAGGCGGCCGTAACAGCAGCAGCAGCGGCAGAGAAACGGGGGTGGCGTAACGGGGTTCAGAGGGTACAGAAGCGGAATTGCTAGCGAAGGGTCGATGAAGACGCGCGGCCAGCAAACGGCACTTCATGGGAAAAGACGAAGAGGAAGAAGCATGAGATGAAGGGGAAGATCGTATTGTTTCTGCTCCCCGGGGCGTGGGGTCGTTACTTCGTCCAGCGGTTCGTTTGTTTCATTCGTAGGGCCGAATCGGTTGCCGACAACACGGCCGACGGTTTGCCGACGGGAGTCGGTGTTGCCAACCACAGCCGATGCCGCTGCCACTGGATTGCTGAGTTACTTTGAGGATTCAGTCATTAAAACTTATTCATTTGATCATTTAGTTACCGTGTAGCTCGGGCGAAGCAAGCGCGTGCGCAGGTGCAGTGCCGACAGCCGGCGGTCGGCATCCAACATACATACATACACATCTGTACACACCCGTTCACATTGAGGAGATACTCTTTGTTCTCGAAAGGGGGCTGTTAATGTCCGTTCCGCCCTCCCCCCCCCCCACCATTTCCCTTTCACCCCCTGTTCTCTCGTGTTCGCTCCGTCTCGCTTTGTCTCTGCGTGCTGCTTTACATGTCTTTCCTTCTTTTTCCTTGCCTCTCTTCTTATTCCTTCATGGTTTTGTACATGAATTCATCTATCCACCTACCCGCCCATCTATCTATCTGTGCATGCATTAATTCCTTTGCTAGTCCGACTGTCTATCTACATGTCTGTCTCTCCGTCTAACTCTCGCTCTCTCTCAGGCTCGTTTCGTTGTTCATTGAGTTTGGAATGCAAAGGTGAGCCTCAGCGGCTTGCTTCTCGTCTTCCTCCTTCCGTTCGTTCTTCCTAGTCATGGCATCCGTTCGGCGCGGTCCTGGTATTCGCTCGTCGTAGTCCTGCTACGACTTGCTCATCCTGGTCCCGCCATTTGCCCACCCTCTGTTTTGTCGTTCATCCTTGTCTTGCCGTTCATCTAGCAGCAGCAGCAGCAGTCGAAGCAGCAGCAGCAACCACCTCCAACTGCTAACACCGGCAGCTCCACCTCCACCACCGTGTCGGTTACGACCGCCGTGCCCAGCACCCCCTTTGGACTGGCTGGCTGGACTGGACTGAACCGTGTCGGGCCATCCACAGTCGTCACCACTATCTCCGCCAACGACAAGTGGCGGCATAGATAGCAGCACACAGAAAGCCGGATAGCACTACACTACTCTTACTGCTGCGGCTGTATGCTGACTATACGTACTATTCCCCCTCCCCCCCGCGTGAGCTCTCTCTCTTTTCATGAATGCGGGGGTGGCTGAAAGACAAAGGGGCACATACGAGGGGTGATGTCGTGGTCGTTCTTCTTCCTCGACCCCCACCCGACGCGGCGACCACGCAAGCAAGCACGCGTGAGCCAACTGACTACAGGGATCGCCTTTTGCCGCTGCTGCTGCTGCTGTTGTTTAGTCATAGGGAGGGAGATCTAACGAGGATATCTAAACAAAATGGCGGCTGTGTTTGTAGTTGGGGTTGTAGTTAGCTGTAGTAGTGGTGCTAGCGAACGTAACTATACTAGCAGTTAAAAGTAGTCAGTACTATGATAGCTCTATAGTACAGGTAGTGATAGTAGTGGCACTGTTTAGAAGGTATCGTGATAGTAGTGGCACTGTTAGTACAGGTAGTGATAGTAGTGGCACTGTTTTGAAGGTATCAAAGGTAAGAGCTAGAATGGGAGCAAACAGCGTACTCTCTCACATACAAAGTCGTTGTCGCAGTTACACCGTTGCAGTAGCCTATAGTCTTCATTGCTGTTTCTGCTGCAGCGCTTCTTGGCGTGTAGGTAAATATTCGTTTGCAGGGGTGTTATAGGGCAAGCATAGCGTTGCAGCATAGGTAATACACCTCACCCACTACTCACTCAAACTGCTCCAGCGCAGCCCAGCCACCCACCGCCAGCCGCCCCCAGCAGCCTAAGAGCACGGTGGGCGCACACAACCACTACGACCCCAACTTCTACAACTACTACAACTACTGCTACTACCCCCGCTACTGTTACTACGACTTGACGACGACTACAAACACTGCACCGCATCGCTGGTGAATATTGAACTCATCTGAAGCTAACTATCTCGATCCCAACTGCACATGGCTGACGATTCGGCGTCACTGGCTGCTACGCACGCCATTGCTACCGTGCAGACGGGTTTTGGGGGCTGGTCGAGCGTAAGAAGACACGAAGGAACGAAGCCAAAGCGAAGTGGTCTGAAGTGGAGCGAGTTGGCAAGCAATGATAAAAAGCCAGCCAGCCAGTCCTGCCTGACCAACTGCGTGCAACGGGGTCGACGACAAGAACGACAGGAGGAAGGAGAAAGAAAGAAAAGAATTCGTCCATTGTTATGCTGCTAACATAAACCATTACGTATATTTATTGTAGCAAACACATAAGTTGCTGCATACCAGGACATATATATATATATATATATATATATATATATTTGTACATAACACTTGTCTCCCAGAAATACTGTATAGAGAATACTGTATTATGAAGACGACCTTATACGTGAATGTGCAATGCAAGTATTTCGTAATCTTTCGCAAGTAGTCAGCTTGTTCTTAATTCACGATTCGATTTGATATAGTACCTGCACGTGTCGTCTATATATATATATATATATATATATATTTACTTATTATAGCAAATATAGATCAAAGGTTCGTTAGGGAAGCCTAGGTAGCAGACGTATCAGATACGACTGGGTGACAATATACCATACTAAGTCGAAAAGGATTGTTTTATAGGTTGCTTAACTAAGGCAAGCACGTTTACGTATGAGTTAACACACTAAATCAAACCAGTATCGTTTTATAGGCTGTTTGAGTAAGGCAAAAACAATTACGCGTAATAGGCATAGCCTATGCATGTGTCTTAACATTTGTGACCGAACGCTTTGATTTATTGCCACGTGGTTCGTGTAACTCAGCGCTCGGTCTTCATTTGACCTTTTTGAGTCGGATGTTCCGGAACACCAGTCAAGGCCAAGGAATAAACGCCTAAATGTGATATTGGGGCGTATACGCTTAACTGTTCAAACGTAGAATTCTACAGAAATAATGTTCGTTTGAGACAGCGAAAATGCTGATAGTTCTGTATTTGGTCAAAATGCGTGCACACCATACAGGCCGTCAAGCCGTTAGAACAATCGTGTGTAGTAGTACATTTTTGCGCGGGATAGGTGAGCAGGGCTTCTAACAACCGTTTGGAGTTATACTTTATGTGCGAAATGGATGTGAGATGACAATCAATTACTATGCTGAGACTTTTGTTTTTCAAGAGCCTAAAAGTCTTTAGGCTCAAGCCAGACATATGACATATTTATTATGCATTTCGTAAAGGGTGTCGATTGATGACGCTTGTACGTCTCAACACTTGTGCAGACAACGTCTTTAAGATGCTAGCTCTTCGAGCGCTTAGCTGGGAGCTGTCAACGTTCGCCGTCCTTTTCAAATCTCTTTCTTCTCTCGGTTTCGGTTGCCTCTTTTCGTACGTCAGCATTGGCATTTACGTGGCCAGCGTTGAAGCAGAATAGGTATAACGGTATAATGTCTAGCAGCCTTCATGGTGCGACGTATGACGATTCGCGTGAATGCAACGATGCCATCCTGTATATATCCACCGGCCAGAAGTCAAGTCATGTTAATTAAGTTATTGTGACAGACATCGTTGGTTTCAACATTAAACGTTAAGCGAACTCGAACTATCTTCGAACATTGCGAGGACAATACAGACGTGCAGAAAAGGCAAAACTGGTTGACGATGTTTCCACTATATAAGATAACGGAGCCGTATTGCGCCTGTTCACGTGCATGTCTAGCTATACAGTATTTTATCCACTACTCAAAGTGTAACTTACTTGGGCATTTCTTTTATACAATATGCTGTTTTTTAGAGACGCAAAATATGCTTGTACCTTCATGCCTACTAATATCAAACAATATCATGCCAACTTTATAATACCAATTGAATCCGTTGCATAACACACATTTTCGTTGGAAGATAAAGGTGTTATTATGTTGTATTTTATAAGAACACTGTACTTTATTTTTTGTACACTGTACTATATTTTACTTTTATTATGTTGCATTTTATAAGAACACTGTATTTAAGGCGATTTTCAAAGTACTCTTTTTCACTTAGTCATAATTTAATGGAACCCCCTGGAATTGGTTGGAACTGTCATTTAGCCAGTTGAGCACGGCAGGGGAAGCGGAGGCGTATCGACGGAACGGTATGACCAACTATCATTATTACCACGACAAACGTCACCATTATCATCATACTTATTGTAATCACAATAGTAGATTACCAGCAAGGTCACTTATGATCTTAGTCATCAGTATTACCATCATTAATTCATTAATTAATGCAATCACTGTCACTGTCACAGGCAAGAGTGACCAGAGAGAAGCAGCTCATTAATTGCGGCTGTATGCGGACACGACGTCACTATGCGTTTCGACGCATAGGCAAGACGCCGTCAGGCTATCTGTGTGGCGGCGATTCTACGACGGCTGCTACCGCTACCACTGCCGCTGCCGGTCGAGCCGGTATACAAGCAGCCGATTCGGTAGCGATGCCGGGCCGACAACATCGCTCTATCTGTCGCTATGCCGGCGACGCACTCCAAGGAAGCCCTGCACGACACGCAGACGCATCGTGTTGTGCAGGGTAACGGCAGGAGCGGCGGCCACGGCTTTTGATGGGGCAATGGGTAGTGTAAGGAAAATGTGTTTGTTGTCGGCGTTGGGGCCAGACCGACGCGAAGGGATGTGAATATGAAGGAAGCATCAGTAGCCCGTAGCAGCAATACATCAACAAAGTTGACGATGACGAACACAACGACAGGTGACAACAACGATTGCACCGGCAACCACAAAGGCAACAACAGCAGCAGCAGCAATAAAGGCAACAACACCAGCAACTGCAGCAGCAACAACAACAATAACAACAACAGAGCAAACAGGAAGCAATAACGCCAACAACAGTAGCGGCAGACGCGATGCCTGCAACGTCAATACAATGTGTGTGCTTGACGTACGTAGGTTTGTACGAGCCGGCTCTGCTCTAAGCCTGCAGTTGGTTGTCCGGTTGCTTGGCTAGACGCGCAAATAGACAACCGAACAAAAAACACCAAGCGATTCAGGGGAAGCCGCCAACCGTCTTTGCCCTGAAGGCTTGCTTGCGCACTGTAGATGTTATTGTTGATCTTGTTGTTGTTATTGTTGTTGTTGTTGTAGGCTGTAAGCGAGCGATCTGTCTCTCCGTTGGTCGGGGAATGATTTTTTGGAATTTCGCGAACTCACTGTGGCAGAAGTTTAGTTGTGCTAGCTCTTCGCTCGGCCATCAACACACACGCCCGCATACACAACCACCAAACCACCAGCCACTCGCTGGTTCGTTTGTTCGTCGTCATTGCGCCAGTTGTCTACACAAGCCAATGCTATCTTCTTTTCCTTCTTTGCTGTTCTCTGGTTATCTGTCTCCCCCCTCCCCCCCCCCGCCTTCCTCTGTATTTCTCTCCCTCTCGGTTCTTCCCAATCTCACTTCTGCCCACCCGCTCCTTATTTGTCTTTCCTTCCTCTTTTCCCTTCTCTCTACAACTGCCCCCCTCACTTCTCATCTTCTCTCCCTTCCGTCAATTTCTCCCTCTCTCCCTTTCTCTTGCTGCACTCCGTCCGTTGCGCTTTGTTTGTCGCAGGCCCTCGTTCGACTAACCCAACACCACCCCCGCGCCCCCCGTCCACGTGCAAAGCGAGGGGAAGTTTTAAGTTGTCTGTCCACATACAAACAAACGGCCGTACGCACAGCAGATAGACAGACATACAAAGAATGCACGACGCGGGTCGACGCGGCCCTCTGCAAGCCTTCCCGCCGTTCGAGCGGCAGGTAGGAAGAGAAGGAGGAGGAAAAGATGCCCCCAATCACCGAAACCTCCGCCTTCCATCTCTTTTTGCGGGCCCGTCGCCGCAGCCTTGTTCACTCATGTGTTTATCTATCCATACGTGCATGTTCTGTTTACAGGCGTGCACCTGCATACACGTGTTGTCGCGACAACGTGTGTACGTAGGATGCATCCAAAACCGCTCTCCCACCCATCACCTGCCGCGCGCTAACCAGTCAGCCCGGCACACGCGTGCACAGAAAGAAGGGGGGAGAGAGAAGGATGGAGGATATATATAGATATATATATATATATATAGCGAGAGAGAGAGAGAGAGAGAGAGCCAGGGGAGAGCAAGATTGACAGGGGTACCAAAGAGAAATACAGGTTGTTGAAATACAGAGGGCAAAGCGACCCCCGGTTATTCCCCCTACCGTCCATAGAGTGTGGCAGCCACCAGCCAAGCAGTGAGCCAGCCGTCTGTGTGTATATCTTACTGTCTGTCTGTCTGTCTGCACAGTACGCCACGACAGAACAACCCCATTTGCACGGTTTAGATTGACTCCCCCCCCCCCCCGCTAGTAGTTCGTCTCGCGCCTAGACACACCTAGCAAAAGAGACTAACAGACAGCCCTGACCGAAACGCTTTGCATCCTTCGCTGCTGCTGCTTCTGGAACGGTTGTCACCGCTGTGTGTCGTACATCATGTTGCTGCACGTTCTTCTGCTGGTGCTGTCTCAATGTGTCTATGCAGACATACGTAAATATTCTACACACACATTCATACATACATACGTACGTTAATCCAGCAGTAGCAGCAGCAGCAGTAGTATGTGGGCTGGCTGTATAACTGTCTCAACGGCGTCCGCTGTTTGAGTCGAAGCCGGTGAAAGTCAGGGTCTCGGAGAAGCGGGCGTTGGTACGCAAAACGACGAGAAACGGGGCAGCCCGCCAGTCAAACAGAGTCAGACATACAGAGTACATGTTTCCAAGTGTACACAGCCATGTACCGCACAACAGGCGCTCATCGTTCGTTCGGCTACGAGCTATGTCGATGTTAAACTGCTCGATTCCGCTAACGGTAAGGTGCAGAAAAAGGAAAAAGAAAAAAGAGGAAAACCAGACAACACGCAAACGATCAAAGTGTCCAGACTCTGTGAGAGCGACGACGATGGCAATGGCAACAACAGCAACAACAACAAAACCAATCGCAGCAACAACGACAACAACGACACGGCAACAATACGGACAAGAACACATAACAACTACATCCATGAAACTAGGAACAACAATGACAACAATAGCTACTTTAACAGTAATATTATAATAGATATATATACAACAATCCAATCACCGCTATCTTAACAGCAGCAACAATAGCATCGACCAGTTGTAATCTATGTGGACACAAATAAATAAAGACAAGAACGACAACAAGAAATAACACTGTAATAGGTACGTCTGCAAACTTAGCTACAATGTATATATATATATATATATATATATATATATATAATGCTGTAGCTAAGGTTATAGATTCAATCACACACAGTGTGTAATAATCGCTAACGAGCGTAGCTTGACGTAGATGAAGGGTAAATGTAAACGTATTGGCTTTAAAATCGGTTTGGTATAATGCGTTTTCGTATGCTTCTTTAACTATATCTCTAACTCTACATACGTATATGAAGTAATAGATAAGAAAGACCGGCGTAGCCAAGCAGACAAGACCACCACAGAGAAAAAAAGAGAGAGAGAGCGCCGACAATTAAAATGAAAGAGAGCGAGAGGAGAGAGAGAGAATCAAGTAGGAAAATATAAAGTGTGAGTTAAAATCTAGAGAGAACATGGTAAGGAGAGAAAGGGCGAGGTGGTAGCTAGGAAGATATTTGAAATGAATTCAGCCTGCGAAGTGTCTACAGCAGACAGCATTCTGGAGATGCTGTCTGCAACGCTTCGCGCTGCGCTAAATGTCCAACGACGACGGGGAATTAGAATTAGCGAGGCAGCTGAGCACGGCCTGCCTGCTGGATTTTGTTGCAGAAGACGTCTGTTTCTCCGATTGCCATTTCTCCCTGTCCGTCTCTCTCTGGCTGTCGACCTTTTATTCTTCGTCTGAGTAGCCTGATCTGACTGTCCTGGTACGGTATGGCCTGGCCTGGTGCCGCCGGTGTGTCGTTGCGGTCCGTGTTCGGCCTGTCTTAGGAAAGAGCTTCATTGCTTTTAAGGGGGGGGGGGGCGTATGGGTCATCTCTAGGCAAAGTTGGGCGGAAGAAACGCAAAGCCCGGACGGGCGGCGAACAGCAAGACCTGGTCGCGACTCGCTTGGAACAGGCGGTGGAACGCTCTCATTAGTGGAGATTTTCTTCAGGCAACAAAGCAAAGACAGAGAGAGAGAGAGGGCGAGTGCGAGAGACAGAGATAGATAGATAGAAGGAGAGCGCAAGAACTTGAACGGGAGGGGAATTGGGTTTTTCATTGGGGCCGGGGGCACCGACAAGGAGGCCGACATCAAAGCACTGGGAACCCTAAACGAACAACACACTCATCCAGATAGGACGACGGGAATCCAGAGCAGAACATCAACAACCTACAAACAGGAACGACAAAGAGTTGTTGTTGGTATCGTTGTTGTTGTTATTGTTGTTGTTGCTGTTGTTGCTGCCTTTGCCGCTTCTACTGCGACTAGTCGTACTACTGCTAGCAATACTCCCACTTGTGCCAGTACTACAACGCGGGTGGCCCAACACAACTAGTTGGACAGGCGCGCCGCGCCGCCTTATATAGAGGACGTATAGGAAGAGCAGGCCTAACCGTGTTCAAGCCGACAACACCCGGCCGCCCAGTTCAAGTGCCCTATCATCTAGCGCCGAAGCAAACGAAAAAGCCGAGGATAACAAATTGACTATTAGAACCTCATGATAAAGCTATCGAACGAATGAAACTCGAAGAGTAGGAAAGCGTTTCAGCCTTGCGAGGCGATCTCAAAGAGAGAAGAGGACGAAGAGGTAGGTGGCTGTAGAAGGACGAGCCCACGAGGGGTTTAGGCGTCTCTCTTCATGCCGTTCACTGGTACCGCCTTGGCCCGTGTGGGCTTTGTCTCTGTTATTTGTTTGAGTTTTCAGCTTCAAGATCTATTTTTGGTCACCGTTCGATGTGTGTGCGCGGCAAGCCACTGAATTTGTTTACGTTGCTGACTTTGGGGAGATCCTACAGTGTCTAGAGAGTGAAAAACTAAAGTGCTCCCGTTGTACGCACGATTGAAAAATATTTGAAATCATCAACAAGTTAAGTCTAATGGCACCTGCAAGACTTTCTACCGTTTATATAACCGAAGTACCACTGCTATTGTTTTTGGTTATAATGAGGCAATAGCTGGCAAGATGCGGGCGTAGCAAATGTGCGGAGCTTTAGTTTGAAGAGGCGGGCGAAGGAAGCGCAGCAATGTATTTTGGGAGAAAACTCCCTACGAACAGGACACGATGGTAAAGGGCATTCTCCAGGAAACGAAAAATGAACTGGATGTTATAGTGGAGGCCTCTCATGTTGAAGGGCATGTAAGGAAGTAGCCGTGTTTTATAAAGAGACTGCTAACAAATTCCCTGGGTTTAAAACAAAAAATTACACAAGCGGCTTTACTCAGTAGTGTCTGGAGTGCGCTGATGACATTCCTCGTGTACGTCCCACCCCAGATTATGCTAAAATAGCACAAGTGGGGCTCAAATAAGGCCTTAGACGCAATGATGAGAATGGCAAACTCAAGCCCACTCTGTCGAAAGAGGAAATATACATAGCCAAATTGCATCTAGCTAATGCAATAGAGAAATTAACTGTGCGAAAAAATGACTTAGGTTTCACTTGCGTTGGCTAACATTTGGAAGCTCAAAAACGCTTCACATCATGTTGCCAATGATCGGTTGGTAATCTCATGAAAATTGGCAATATTCTTCTTTTTTAAACAGGGTAGCGTGTATTTTTCGGCCTAGCTGGCCACGTGCGCGTCAGGGAGATAGGCAACACTGTAGAGGCCAATACTTTTATGAATGGTAAAAAGAGTAGGCCCCCCCACAATTCTTGGAGTTAACCCCACTTTACGGTTAATGGCTAACAGGTCGACGGAGCACCAACCACCCGTAAACTCAAACACTCAGATACAAGCGGAACCAGCAGTAAGCGGGTCCATCCAGCCGTCTGCCTTTAAGTTAAAAGGCCATACACTCTACCTTACCCGTTGAAGCAACTCTCTAACAGTGGCGAGAGATATGGCTTAGTGGCAAAGCCTTTGCCTTGCTTTCGAGAGGACTGAGTTCGATACTCAGACCGGCCACTCTTAAATTGGTTTGCATGGTTTCCAATTTAGACAAGGTAAATGCCAGAATGGATAAAAAATTAGCCATTACATGAAAAAAAAAAACGTACACGGGCGTTAGTCTTGCGGAAAATATTTTAAAAAAATATATCGATTTATTATGGAAGCTGTAGGGGATACAACTGGAAGGCACCCTCAAATGTCGTTGTTGGCCGGAGGGCGCGAGGAGATGGTTTATTCTCCGATAGCTAAAAGAAGGTCAATATCAACCCAGTGGAACACCGTTCGATAATAATAATAATAATAATAATAATAATATACATTTACCGTTGATACCCGTTTTTGCTAAGTTCGAATTAGCCACCGTATGTATGCAAAAAACGTCGTTGCAAATGTGTTTACCGTTGAAAAGCTTTATATATATATATATATATATATATATATATCCTCCACTAAAATAATATGTATAGTAATAATTGCAGATACTGGCACTATAGTACACAAAAACGGCAAGAATAATGTGCACACTGTAAGCTGGCAAAGTTTCCCTGTATACGCATAAAGCTCTCTATCTATACTCACGAAGAGCTTTATAAGTACTGTAAACTTCGAGAAATAACCACAAACTTAGTGGACGGGCCGTTCGTAGTTGTTGGTGCGCGATGTCGCCATTGCAGGCCATGATGCCTCCGCGCCACACGTCGGCTCGTCCAAGCATTCGTGTACCACACACAGCCACAAGGATTGCAGCTTAGGCGTTCGCCGGCACGTTTCTCTGTGTTCAAGGATTAGAGAATGCTCGTTTTTTGTTCGCACTCAGTCACCTCTAAGTTATCTCAGATCTTAGATGGATCGCGGCGTCCGTCAGGCTCGGCGCTGCCTCGTTCCTCCTCTCTCTCTTTCTCGCCCCCTCTCTATTAACTCCTCATTATTTACTCCCCTCTCAAGGGTTTTGAACCGCAGTGGGCCTGTCGCGCGTGAGCCTTCCTGCTCCTTGGAATTGGGGCTCTGAAGACTAAAACCTCTCTCTCTCCCTCTGCAGCTCGCAATTTCCTTCGTCGGCCCGTCGATTGTAGTAGAAACTCGATGCCACGCTCAGAAGTAATGCCTCTTCCACGCCTCGCTTTTTCGTCCCTAGTTTCCTCCTTCAGCTTACAGGCACGTCGCTGGCCAGCCCATCCGTCTGCTCGCCCAGTCCGAGCGGCTCTAAGGGTTTTGAGGGCTGCCGATGCGAATGCGTGAAGACTCGTTTACCACCCCCTCCTTCCCGCACTGCCGCTCTTCACCTTCGCCTCGTGGCTCGTTGTCGTCGTCGTCGTCGTGGCTGTTTCTAGTGGACGCTGTGGGGGTGAATGTAATCCGCTAATTATGATATGTACCGCCGATTAGCGCTCGCAGAATAGACCACGACAAGCGCACACAGCAACTGCGACCAAGAGACCACTACCACCATCACCCCCACCACATGAAGATGAAGCATGATGCAACTTCATGAAGACGAGGGTAAGGAAAGAAGAAAAGATCTAAATGAAAGAGGACCGACCAAGTGGAGGAGGTGGATGCAGGAGAGGAGAGATCAATAGGAGAAAGCCCAACGCAAAACAAGGTTCCTCGGGTGAAGTCCTGCGGCTGCCGTTGTGAGCTGGCACTGCCTCTCGCAACGACGACACCACCAACAGCAACAACATCAACAGCAACATTGGCAGCTTTGACACTGCCGCACTTCGGAAGCGACACAACCGCCATTAGCAGGGATGCGCCCAAGCAGTTGCTGTAATAAAGCAGCGCCAGTTAATGTAGCAACAATCCAACATTTGCCACGGTCTAGCTCGCTTACGAACGTGTCTCCAAACAGCAGTAGGGCGCAGTACAGAGGAGCGCATCTGAAATACAAAATTACTCAGCCGCTCAGTGCAAACTGATCTTACCACAAACCAACTCACCGACTCATTCATACCGACTAATCTAGAGGAGGTAAACGCAGTGGTGATGAGGCGTACGACTGTAGTTGTTAACTACTAGTTGGTGGTCAGCGTTTTCACCCGCCCCCCTAATGTACCCTGACTGCCCTATTTAGCAGACTGCTGCAGACGCCCAACAACATTGGCATCATTCTGCTATCGCCCTGCCTAGACGCAGGCCATAGACGTAAGATATGCCTTGAAGCGTCCAATTTGTCCATGGGCGGCAACGAATGCCGAGTGTGTCGACCCTTGTCGACAATCAGCAAGTAGCAATCGGGCAAATCACAATTGTTATCAGAATTTTATTACATTATGACCACTGTGCTCATAAAAACGGCGGCGGCGAAGGCGGAGGCGGCAACCATCATAATGATAATGAGGATGATGATGTGGGGTTGTCCAACCTTAAAGTTATCGAGGCGTGAGCCCAATTTCCAGTGGCTTCAAATGTAGCAAGGACGCTTTCTTCGACGCTCCTCCTCTTTCCTGTTCCCTGTCCCGAGTGGTGTCACTTAAGATCAATTTCGTTTTATCTTCGCCCTTCTTTCGCTCTCTATCTCTGACTATCGCTATCATTCTCTCGCTCTCGCCCTCTGTTCTTCTGTGACAGCACCTGCAGGACCCTCAAACGCCTCGTTCTTCTGTCCTTCTTTATTTGCGTGTTTGATCGTGCCCTGCCGTTGCTGTCATTGCTACACTAGAAGACTGACTAACTGGCTTGCCTGTTTGTCGGACAGTCTGTCGGTGCGTGGTCGTCTGCTAGCGGCTCTCAATGTACGGGTTGTAATTTTAAAAGTTTTGCCCATTTTCGGAGCAGTTCATTTTGATTAGTGGCGAGTGGTAGTCGTGCTGGGGGGGTGTGGGGGGGGGGGTGGCGGCGGCGGTTGCTGCCGCTGCTGCTGCTGCTGCTACACTGTCGTACTGCTGCTAACATACGCATACTCGCCACGCATACAGACAGACATACAGGCATACAGATATCCATACATCCATACGTACCGACATACGCACCCGTATGCACGCCCCACATCCCGCCGCCAGCAGTAGTATGTGTAAGCATATTACCCCATACACCCCCCCCCCCTGCCCCCGCCCGCCCCCGTCTTCCTCCCTTCCCACCGCGAGCACGGCCACAGCCACGGCGGCAGTCGCCCGTCGAGAACGAACTCGGCAAGCGGGAAAGCAAAAGTCACAGCCGCCTCTAGGTTTTGCTATCCACACTTTACACTCGTCGTCTTCGTATGGGGAGCAGGCCGAGAAATGTAGAGACAGAGAAAGAAAGAGGGAGAGAATATGAGAGAGAGAGAGCGCGCAGGAACGCTACGAGAGTGAAGAGAGCGGGAGGAAAAGCGTGACTTGCGGGCTCTTGGCATCATTCGACATTGGCCACGACCGAAACGAAATATAATCTAGTAGCAACAGCGGCGGCGGCAGCAGCAGCAGCAGTAGGAAGAGTAGAAGTAGTCGTCAGCGTCGTCGCAGCGCGTTCTAGTGGTTATTGTAGAAGTCGTGGTTGGTAACTCAAAATGTAATTGTCTCTCGACTTCTCCTCACCTCCTGCCCCCCTTTCTTTCTCTCTCTCTCTGCCTTTTCCCCTTATTGCGTGATCTCTCATCTCCCTCATTTCTCTCACTCGTGGACTCTATGGCGCACACTAGGCGCATCTGATTTCATTCAGCAGCAACGCACACATTGGACAGTTTCTACCGCGACACATAGCTCTGTGGCCAGATCCACAACCCCCGAGCCTGAGGGCCTGAGGCGCGCCTAAATTCAAAATGCACTGCTGCTGCTGCTACGACTACTAGTGGGGTAATAACGACTCAACATGTACTTTTATTGCAGAGAAGGGTCTTACTCTCTAACAACGCCGCGCCTGAGCAAAAGGGAAAGCTGAGTTGCTGGAAGGTGGTAACAAATCAAATTTTCTCATCGTTCAGCAACATGTAAAAAACACATACAGAAAAGCACATGATGCTCTAGCCCCATCACAGTAGCCTATGCAAACGGTAGCCATGTATTACATTAAGGATATACCTGTCACAACTAATGAGCTTATATAGATATATATAGATATATATATATATATATATATATATATATATATATATATATATATATATGTGTTCTCCCCAGTAGGGAAACCAAAAGTAAATATAGGTGATTTATATACTGCTATCATGGCACTATCGAAGGTTTCGAAGAAGACGCCGAGTGCCTGAATACAAAGAAGACAGAACTACAAGAGGAGATAAACCAATCAAAATAAACTCAAGCCTAGGAACCAAGGTGATAATGAGACATGGAAACCTAAGATCGAAAGAGAAGTGCTGCGTTTTCGAAGTCAAGCCACACAAGGAGAAAGAGTAATAGCTTAAACATTCCATGTTCACCCAGGCAAGCCCCTTCTCTCCGAGAGGTACCCGCGTCATGGTTGTCTGTAAGGTGTCTGGTTCTGATAGTGCTTACTGGGGAAGCTTGCGTTGCAATTCCACACTAAAGACAAAAGCAGAAAGCGGTAAAACTTTTGCAGACACCCTGCGACGACTTAAAGCCTATGCCGGATCGAACGACACCAAGGCAAGCGTACGCGGGTTAACCAGAACAAGAAGGGGGACTTCATCCTTCGGCTGAAGGAGCACCGGGAGAGCGCGGGGAGGTGCTGATAGCATCTATACGCGAAAACACAATGATGTAGCCCGACCGCCGGAACTCGATGGCGATCCGCACGGTCGCCTTATGGGAATTTGGCCACTTCTTGTATGAGAAGACCGCACATGTCCTCCATTTGTCGAGAGAGGCCACGATTAAGCCAAGTAAACCAAAGCTTTTTAGAGCGGAAATATGCTACTTATTGATGATCGTCCCACTGACGGTAGTAAGGGACCCTCCAGACCATAAAAACTTAAAAATAGGGCCAAAGTGGTGCAGGCCTGAAAAGTGGCTAAAACTCCCTGACTGTTTTAAGTGCCAAAAAACTGGGCCACAAAGCCATCGACTGCAAGAAGCCAAGGCTGCGGGAAAGATCTGTTTTAAATGTGGCAACCTGGATCACATGGTTAAGAATTCCAAAACGGAGACATCAAGATGCTATGTTTGCGGGGTGGATGGACACAACGCAGACAGAATGGCCTGCCCCTACCCTAGGGAAGGTGCCCATCGAAACAGAGACCCCAAAAGGCACCAGAAGGAAACTGCGGGAAAGAATGACGAAAAACCACATGGGGAAGGGAACGACAGGTGTCCATAACCCCGAAGCCGACTGGACGGTCGTAGCAGGGTCTTAACTC